>JAGDFM010000016.1:100703-215971 GCA_019155715.1 Phytophthora pseudosyringae | reverse complement strand
TTTACTTGAGAATCTGGATGAGTTCACCATTTGGGACTCTGAGGCGTCTGTCTGACTGGTGTTGGCAGTATACCTACACCAATTTGTATACCGTGTTTGCTTTTGATAGTCTAATATCGTAATAGTATGCGGTACGCAATTTGGCCATATCCGTTACAGTATGTATAGTAGTACAGTTATGGACACAATATTATAACGCAGATGTAGGGTAGCTGTGGAAGCTTCTAGAATGAAACTTCCATCTACCTGAACTGCGGGGGCGGTCACTCGGAGTTTTGACCCGCCATCCCCCAGATCTCCCTCCTATTTGATATACTGGTAGCACTTGTTGGTCCCAGCAACCTGACCAGAAAGAGCCCATGCCGACCATCGCCCAGCTTCGCGCTGAGATTGATCGGCTGAACCAAGTGATGGCAGAGCGCACGCGAGTGCCCAGCAATCTGCCCAAGTTCACCGACAAGCGATGGGAAGACGTGCGCGAATGGTTGTTCCAAATTGAGAACGCGTGTCGCATCAACAGTATCCTGATCGAGGACACGAGCACGCGACTGCCGGGAATCGCCGGGTTGGCCATGGAGAAGCCGGCCTCGGGGTGGTTCCTCCATTGGTCTTCGACGACGAGAAGCGAGGAGCACACGTGGGGGATTTTCCGTGAACATGTGCTCGAAATACCAGGCTGTCCTGCGCGAGATGCTCCAGCGACTCAAGTAGACGGCGGACATCGAGACCTACAACGGCGAGTATTCGCCTCTCACCTTCCGCGTAGAAGGCATGAGCGTACTCGACCAGGTGCTGTACTACGCGAACGGTCTCAAGCCTCGTACTCGCAGCTACGCCAAGCTCGAGAATCATGAGACGCTGAGTGACGCCATGGATTTAGCCGTCAAGTATGATGTGACTCACTTCGTCGAAGAAGTGCGCGAGCGTCATCCCGATCGAGACAAGAGATCGTCTTCGGCTGGCCAGTACCAAGACCGTGGCAAACCGTTCAAGGGGAAGTCGTTTCTCCAGAAAGGTCGTTTCAAGCCGAAGCCGGACAACAAGCGCACCGAAGATCGTACCTGCTTCTTTTGCAAGAAGCCAGGTCACATCAAGGCCAACTGCTTTGCGTAGAAGAAGAAACGAGCCAAGCAGGGAAACGAGCAACCACGTCAGTGAATGAGGGTCCTGGCGTGGCCGAGTGTGTAACCAGAACGACTAAGATTGAGAATATCAGCCTCAACGTTCTGAGTGAAAACCCTCTTGTTTACAATTCCCGGCCGCTGTTCTCCATTTCCGGCGAGGTACACGCGGCTGGTAAGACTGTCACGACGCGAAACATGTTGCTGGACTGCGGGGCGACGACGATCTATGTGTCGAACCGCTGGGTCGCGGAGCATCAGCTTCAGACGACGAAGTTCAGTGACAAGAATATCCGCATCAAGCTTGGAGACAACCAAAACCAAATCGTGGAAGCGGAACTGGAAGTTCTGCCTCTCGAGATCCAAGTGTCGGGGCTAGATGAGGCGTCCAAGTGTGTCGCTGTCGTCTACGCGATACCCGACGAATTTGACTGCATCCTTGGAATTCCATTCTTCGAGGACGTGCAGCCCCAAATCGACTGGAGAGGTCGACGTATTCAAGGAACAGGAGTGAAGACTCTGCGCTGGGAGCGGTCAGGTGCCACCTGTGGACCGATTGAGGAAGACAGGCCGGTGATTGCCTCCGGGCTTCGAAGATCTGTCGAGGCGAAAGGCCTGTCGGCGAAAAGACCCGATTCCTGTCGAGGCGCCGCGCTGGAAACGGATGTGAAGTCTGTGGATGGACCGAATCGCGACCTAGTGCAGAATGAGACCCCAAGTGTTGTCCGCGAACACCAAGAAGACGCGTCGACCGGCAAGGGTTCGGTGGAAGAGCGCGACTTGGAGTCGCCCAAACGCGAGGGTGCTGCAGAAGAAGTTCACGGGAGCAGCAGTGCCCAGGGGGAAAACACCTTTGTGGAGAAGATTTTCACAATAGGCGTCGTTGATGAGACTGGTGTGGAAACCAAGTACATCACGCGCAAGAGATTGCGCAAGTTCCTGAGAAATAAGACCAAGTTGATAGGTGAACCGGACTTCATGATGGTTCTGTCGAACGAGACGATCAATCAAGTTGCCCGAGCACTGCAACGGCGAGACCAACCCGATAACGTCGGAAGTGCGAAGGCACAGCGATATCTGGAGACGGACTGGATTAGTTTCAAAGACAATCCTGCGTTCCAGCTACTCGTGGAGTACAAGGACAGTGTGTTCCGTCCTGAGCTTTCAGAGGGGTTGCCCGAGAAACGCGAGATCGAGCATCGGATCGACGTGAAAGATCCAAATCTTGCGATGTACCGGCAACAGTGGCGGCAGTCTCCAGAGCAGCAGCGCGAGATCGTGCGCTGGGTCGAAGACATGGTGAAGAAGAAGCTCACCCGTCCAAGCATCAGTCCACATGCTGCCCCAACGTTCTGCGTCCGCAAGCCAGACGGATGGAGAATTGCTCATAATTACCGGTACTTGAACTCGAACACAGCGCGCCAGAGTATTCCGATGACACGGAAGGAAGACATCTTGGACGCCATGTCGGTGCGTACTGGATCTCAACGATGGATCTGATGTCTGCGTACTACCAAGTTCGCATGCGCGAGGAGGACATCAAGAACACTGCATTCCAGGCCCCCAATGGACTCTGGGGGTACCCATGGGAGTATGCAACGCACCGGCAACAATGCATCGCTTGACATCGAAGCTGTTTCGTGGTTTGCCGAACACGAAGTCATTCTATGATGATATTTACACCTTCACGAAGTCCCGCAGCATTGAAGAACATCTCGAATCGTTGCGGAAGACCTTGGACATCTTGCGCGACAACAAACTCTACGTAAGTGTGTCTTCTGTGCTGACGAGATTCCGTGCTTAGGTGACTTCGTTGGACGAGATGGAGTGCGGATGGATCCCGATAAGGTCCAGACGATCAAGGACTGGCCAGTGCCTCGAACACAAGAGGAGCTGCACTACGTCCAGCGGTTCTGCCCGGAATGCGCGTCACTAACGGCGACCATGTTCACTCTTTTGAAGAAACAGAACAAGCGGAACGCAAAGATCCATTTCAGCGACGAGCAGCTGAAAACCTTCAAGGAGCTGAAGAGGAGGTTGTGCAACCCACCTGTATTGCACCTTCCCGACTTCAGCCAACCCATGCATCTGCGTACCGATGCGAGCAAGTTCGCTATCGGTGGAGTACTCGTCCAAGTAGTCGACGGTGTGGAGCGTCTCATTGCGTACACCAGCAGGAAGATGAAGTCCGCGGAGCTCATATATCCGACGCAACAGCAGGAAATCCTTGCAATTGTTCACGCTCTGGCTGCGTTCAGGATCTACTGCTTGGACAATCCGCCGATTGTCGAGACGGACCACAAGAGTCTCGAAGGGCTGTTTACGCGGAAAATGGCCAACCGACAGCTAGCGCGCTGGTATGATATCCACGCGGAGTACCAGCCTACGTTCTCGTATCTCCCGGGTGCGAAGAACAGCATCGCTGATGCATTGAGTCGAAGGCCAGACTTGCAACCAGAGACGAAGTTTTTCCATGATTTGAGCGTGAGGAGTTTCGACGACACCTCTGTCAGCTTAGCGATCAGCGAGGTAACCACCAACTCTGAGTTGATCTCAGCATCAAGAACGTGAACCAGAAAGATCGCGAGATCCAAACAATCTTCGCGGTGATGAAGCGAAGGTCGGCCAACCCAAAGCCCAAGCGAGTACAGCAGCATCACAAGAAGTATCGGTGTTACGAGGCGAACGGCTTGCTCTGGTATCAAACACTAGCGGATGATGTGCCACGCCTTGTCGTGCCCAACGATCTGAAGTTGAGTCAGACAATCATCAGCGAGTGCCATGTCACCAACTATGGTGGCCATCCTGGTGCCGAACGGACGTACTTGACCCTGGCACGCCGCTGGTACTGGTCGAAGATGCTGAAGTCCATCCAATGTATCATCGCGGATTGTGAACCATGTCGCCGAAACAAGCCGCGGTTAACGAAGCCACCGGGTCTGCTTGAGCCGCTCCGCATTCCAGACGAACGGTGGCGATCCATCTCCATGGACTTCATCACGGACCAGCCCCGTACGAAGAGGACGTCGACTCAATTTGGGTCGTCGTTGACCGATTGACCAAAAGATTCCACTTCGTGCCGACGACCAAGACGGTGACAGCAGAAGGTGTAGCTCGACTGTTCATCGACAACATCTGGAAGCTGCATGACATGCCGACGACCATCGTCTCTGATCGCGACCGAAAGTTCGTGTCTGCCTTCTGGCAGCACGTCTTCAAGTCCATCGGGACACAGTTAAGCATGACTGTGGCCTATCGAGCGCAAGGCGACGGACAAACAGAGTGCATGAATCGGACCTTGGAGGAGTGTCTTCGCTGCTTCGTGAGTCCACGGCAGGACGACTGCGTGCCTACCTGGCCAGCGCAGAGTTTGCTGTCAACTCAACCGTCAACTCAAACACCAAGCTTGCTCCATTTGAGGGTGATTTGGGGTACGTTCCGCTGAACCCTCCTCAACTCGCGGCGGAACAGCTTGCCGATCTGCCCAAAAGTCGACGCAGCACGGAATTCCATGAGCACCAAGCCGCTATCTTGCTCCGTTATCGCGAAGCACTAGCGCAAGCACAGGAGCGAATGCGGGACGGCTACGACCGCAACCATGAAGATCAGACCTTTGAAGTTGGCGATCGAGTGTACTTGAGCACCCAGAATCTCGACCCAAAGCACTCAGGTCTACCGAACTCGTCCAAGTTTGGTCCCAAGTGGGTTGGCCCGTATATGGTCGTTCGCAAAATACACAACCATGCGTACGAGCTCAACATCCAAGCTGACAACCGGCTGCACCCGGTGTTCAACACTGGCTCGCTCAAGCTCTACAAGGATTCTAGTCGGATGTCACGGCCCCACGATGTCGTCCTCGCGAATGGCAGTGTCGGCCAACTTGTGCATCGACTTCTTGAGAAGCGTCGTCACAAACGACATACCCAATTCCTTGTGGAGTGGGTGGGTGAAGAGGAGCTCACATGGGAACCAGTTGAGAATTTGAACCAAGTGCCGAACTTAATTGCAGAGTTCGAGGCCCAACGTCGCTCGAAGAAACGTCGGAGAACCAAAAGACGATGAAAGGGGGGGGGCTCAAAGACCTATATGTAGTCCCGTATTACATCCCCTAAGCCTGCTGGGTCCGCTGTTTCAAGCGTCTCTCTCTCTTCCGCTGGGCCTTGGACTTGCGTTTTCGTGACGACAACAATAGCCAGGCTGGAGTTTGAAGAAGCTGATCCACTTGACGCTGTCCAGATACTCCAGCTGATGCAATGACCCCGGCTCCACTGGAGGTTGGGTACCATCGAGAATCTCAACTTCCGCATCAGGACCGTGAGCAAGAACAACCACGCAGCGACCGACAATATCGTCTCCAACGCTGGTGATGTACACTCCCTTTGGTAACGACTGGAGGAACGCTTGGAAGCTCTCCGTGTTCGTGAAGGAGCCCGATAGTGGACTGGGGAGGAGCCGTTCGTAATCCAATGGAATGTCATGACTCTGAAGATCTCGGAAGAACTTCGAGACATCTGCGCGGGAAATGCCGTCGACAGTGTGAGGATTCTCACGCTCAAAGATGACCCACAGATCCGTCGACTTCGTTGCAAGTTCCGGGGCACCAAGGTGAAATAGCGCGGCCCGCACAGCGTCCATGGAACAGCCACCACAAGCTGAAGCCGTATCACGCTTGGCAAATTTCTTCTTGTAGTACTTCGCGAACGGCAACCGGCTCATTTCATCTCTCCATTCTTCGACCTGCTCTATTTGTCGCGCGAAGGTCGAACCAAGCTTCTCCTCCCACACCCGGCTAAGCTGCAGAGGTTTGACGTCCCATTCAGCGAGGAAACAACGGTGTGGGGACTCCCCACGAACATCATGGAGTTGCTTGATGTTGCAGCGCACGGAGTAATCCCAGGGCGCCGTTGGATCGTATTGATTGTGCCGATTATTTCCAGGATGTCGGTCCGGAGCGTTGGGAAGCGCGTACGGGTGCCAGGCACCAGAATCCGAGCCCCGCTGCAGCCGCCGAAGCTCTCGAGCGACAACAAGATCTTCTCCATCGCTGTCGTCATCGAAGAGACCAGAAGCTGACTCCGTTGGAGACACAGGACGCACAGGCAGCGTAGAACCAGGATCAGAAGACGCTGAAGGATCAGCAGAGGCCACAACAGCCTCGTCAGCAACACCCGTAGAGGAGTTAATCTCCATCACCGCGTCGAACCGAAGCTCCACCAGCTGCTCTTGGAATGCGTCAGCAGAAGCATCGGATCCCTCTGACGCAGCCGCAGGCGACGCAACTGGCGAGGGAATAGGCGAAGACCGTACCGCACGCGGTGGCACGGCAGTCTTCTCCACGCGCATTAGGCGCGCTATTGTGGCGCGGAGACCAGCCGTTGCATGGAGCTCGGCGACGAGCAATGACGAAAAAGCATCAGGCGCCGACCGCGAGGACGATGCAGCAGAATTAGCAAAGCGGGTCGCAGGAGCCATATCAATCGCCTCCAGTTGGAACCTATCCGATTCCGGTGAAGCCAGGCCCGAAGGCGAAGATAGCACCAGGTCAGACGAATTCCAGTTGGGGCGACCGAACTCCGCGCCTGCTCGTTCTTTTCGGGAATGGACGCGACTTCTGAAGGGAGGGTGAGTATATCCGATTAGACAGGGACTAGACTACAGTAGGTATGGTAGTACAGTTTTGGACACAATAGTATAACGCAGATGTAGGGGAGCTGTGGAAGCTTCTAGAATGAAGCTTCCATTGCGGGGGCGGTCTCTCGGAGTTTTGACCCGCCATCCCCAGATCTCCCTCCTATTTGATATATCTTGCATCAGACGACGTATTCGTGCTTTATTGTAGCTTCGTCCCCTCGCTTAAGCGTTTCGTACGCACAGTGGCTCCATCTGCTCAATTGGTGTCGCTGCGTGGCGATCAATTCGAGATCGCTTCGAGAACGGACAACACGAAGAAGACACCATAACTTCAAACGTTTTCCGTTGACGAAATCTTTTCAAACGCGATGAGCTGCTTGGTCGCCCGAGACGCGACTCACGTTGCGACGACATCTTTGGCGTTTTCCTTGATGAACTGGAAGCTGCAGCGACGGGCAAGCGTTTTTAATGCGCGCTGCCGCAGCACTCGAAATGACCTCCGAATGACTCGCCGGGACGATGCGCCGCTGCCATGTCGCCCGGTGTCCGAACGTCGTGGCAGCCTTTTCATCTGCGTGAAGAACGCACTGTGGACTGATGGGGAGGACGGCGAACGCCCCCAAGAGAGCGGGCGCCGAGTACGATCACCCTGAAGACCTGCCTCAACTCCAGGTGAACCGCTTGGAAGCTGCAGCTGCGAAATGCCACGACGGCAGCGTGAGCAGTGTCGCGCTTTTGCCAGGTGTTCGAAGAGCTCCACTTCCTCCCGCTCAAGACTCTGCGCATAGGGTACTCGCATCCAACGGAAGATGGTCAACGGCGAAGCTTCAATGTCAAGTTCGAGGGTGAAGGCATGGACGACTACGGGGGTCCGTACCGAGAGCTCTTCTGGCAGTTCTTTGCTGAATTGCAGATGCTTCACGTCAGTTCTAGGGGGAAAAAATTAAATATCAATAGCAACGCTATTGATGCTTACAAATAATTAACTACTGGATAAAAATACCACAGAGTATTATTGCAATTCGAACCAATATATTATTTGCGGATTTGAACCGGTTCAGTCACACGGACCGGGCCTGAACTGTGTTTGGTGGCTCCGAAGGCAGCAGCGATGTTGGTGGTAGATTGATGGACAGTCAGAGGGCCCAAAAATTGCTCGTCTTGCTGGAAGCTTCGTTGTACATTTTGCAATCCTCCTTCGACGCACCAATGGCCGCCACTATCAGCAACAACCGCGACCGGTGCCGCATTTTTTTGCTGCCGACAAGGACCACCATTACGTCTGCAACTACTGCGGAACGCGGCGTAAGCAGCTTCTTTCGAGTGGCTACGCCAATATTGTGAGCCACTGGAAGGATAAGCATCCTGAGAAAAAGCGGGACGTCGAGGTCCTCCAGAGCAGACAGGCGAGTCGCTTTCGGTGCACGGGTTCGTTAGCCCAGAGACAGCCAACATGTACCGCTGGATGGAGTGGGTTGTCGACCGTAATATGCCTCTGTCTGAGGTCGACGATCCACTCACGAGGGCTATGTCCAAGCTCAAGCCTGTTTGCTCCAAGACGCTCAAGGCCCACTTCGCTGCCATGATCGTGGCAGTAGAGGGCAAGATCACCGCGGAAATGTCCGGGCCTTACGGCATCATGTTCGATGGGTGGACCCACCATCTTGAGCACTACGTAGCGCTCTTTTCTGTCTAGTGGGCTGACGGCGAGTTGAAACAGCCGCTCTTGGCGATCGCGGGAGGGGGGGGCAGACCGCCCAGTCGCACTGCAAGTTCATGAAAAAATCGCCGCCATTTTTGGCCAATCAGCTACAGCCTTGGCGTTCTGATTGGTGACAATTGTGCCACCAACCGCGCGGCTGCGACACGACTGGGGATTTCTCTGATTGGCTGGGCGTCGCGCCGGTTCAATTTGACTGTCAACGCGTTTCTCGAAGCGCACACGGAGGCAGTGGACGCAGTGAGCGCCTTGACGCACGGTCAACAACCGCGCAGCCCTGCGGCAGCCGCTGCGCCCCCAACGTGACACGCTGGAGCTCGGTCTACACCATGATCTCTCGGTACGTGCGCATTTGTGATGCTGCAAAGAAAGTGGAGCCGGTGTTTGACCTTATCCTTAATGCAGCAATGCACCGTCGGATTGAGGCCCTCCTTACGGACCTCCGGGTTTTCGACAGCGTGACGGTCAAGCTGCAAGCGGAGGATTTGTCTCTCGCGGAAGTGCGTGCACGTGTGGCGACCGAGAGTCTCCGTCTTTTCCGTCGTGATGCCGCTCCGCATTCCGGAGTGCTAGATCGTGCAAATATCGCAGACGTTGCTGCGCGGAGATCGGATGCGGATTGTGGGGCAATGAAGCGTAAGTAGCTTCCTCATCGTTGAGCGTGCAGGCTCTCGCACCCTCAGCTCGTACTCGACAAACTTGTGCATCTAGATAGAATCCCACGTGAGGTGGATCGGTAAGAGTGTTTACAGCTCGCTAATGTAGTACTATTGGAATGTGCCATCGGTCTTCTTCTGTATCCGCACTCTCACCGGCACCACCTCGCCTATTTCTTCCGAGAATTCCTTTAACCACTTAACCAGCCACACGACATCTACTTGCGCCGCATGCTTGTTGAATTTGTTGCTGTGGCTAGAGAGACCGATGTTCCCCTCCTGGATGTGTGTCTTGTAGCGTTGTATGGTCACTAGAACCACTCCGTAACACAGAGCGACAATAGGCCTGCACACATGACCCATAAATGGTGAAACTTCTCGCGCACACCCTCTCCACCTTTGCGCTGCGCCGTGGGCACTACCATGAGTACCACCAGCAGAGTGTGCATGCTTATCATTCTCTCCGCCTTCGACATCTGTGAAAGTTAACACAGCACCGACTCCAGCTCTTTCGCCGTGCCCTCGACGCAGCGGTTCTCGCACTTATCAGCTTGAATCGTCTCCGTGACACGAGGTCGTAGATCAGAGTCCATCAAATAGATACTTATGTCCTCCTCTTCGTAATCGCTTTCTGCGCTCTCCTCTGCAGTGAGAGGGTCTTCGTTGCTCTCCTCGGCTTCAGATCCAGGCGTGAAGTTTTCACTCGCACTGTCGTCACGCTCTACACGGTAGTTGGAATCGCTGTCATCCCCAGCACGATGTTTGTCCTCGCTTGAGTCTATGCTGTCTTCTTCGGTGTGCACTACGTTCTCTGGATCGCTCGGTTGGTCAACCACGAGACCATGATTGAGTTGTGTGCAGCTTGCTCTGGGGCTAAGCGCTCTGGTCCCCGAAGTGGTGGGCAGCTCCGGATTCTGCATCGTCCGGAGTAAGTTTTCGAATGGAGCAGCGAGGGACTTGACGCTGTCGATACACCCCGTTCAATTTTTTGAAAATGCAAACGGGATCGTTTCTCAACACTTCACTTAAGTCCGAAAAATGATTAACAAACTTTAACGACTATCTCGATACATGTAACTCTAAATGGTTCATTAGAGGCTTTCAGACACCCCGGAAAATGAAAAAAAAACGGTATCATTTCCACGTAGTGTGGGCCACACATTTTTATTTTCGGACGTGTCACGTGCTTTTGAGTTTCCGTAAACCCGTGTGGAATGCCTCTCTTACGTGTACTTGCTACGTATACGCCTCGCCAAGCCTTTTGGCTGACGTTTTGAAGTGCAAGACGCGCGCGACACTGGAAGACGCTCCTGGAATTGAGCGCAGCAAGCTCGCCGTTGTCAGTGAGAGGGGCCAGGTATGCTGGGGAAGTGCTCGTATCCAAGATGCCAAGCTATGGAGGACGAGGTGTGCGATGCCGCGGGGTGCTCGAATTGTGACCAGGTTGTACATCACTTTTGCTCCAACGAGATCTACGACGGCGAGCTGTCGGTTCGCGCGTGCTCTGACAGCTGCGCCGAGGTTCTAAGGGCCAGTATCGGCGCCGTCCCCGTGGATGCAATTGGCGACAGGGAAATATCCAACCATGCCTCAGCAGCCTCAAGCGCTTCAGCTGCCCGTGACGATCCACCCGCCAAAGTGTCTGCTGAAGGCAAGAAGAGAAAGAAGAAATTCTTCTTCACGACGGCTGCAGATTTAGCGCTGTTAAAAGAGACCCTCAACCTCCGTCAATTTGCAGCAGTTCACGGCACTAAAGGCAAGATCTACACAGCGATCGCGGAGAAGCTGGGAAAGAAGTTTGATACGAAGTTGAGTGAGAGAACGGTGAAAGAGCGTATCTCGCATTTAGTCAACGAGTTCAAGTCGACGGATCATGCATACCGAAGAAATCGGGGCCTGCAGAGGACTACGACGAGTACAAGCAGTTGCTCACCGACATTAGTATGCAGATGTACGGCATCAAAGAGGACAAGGTGGTAAAGAAGGCTGCAGAAAAAGGGAAAGCAGCTCGACTCCATTCGCAAGGGGAGGTTCTTCGTGAAAAGGCTACCAAGCTGAGGTGCCAGTGGAGGTCTTTAGAAACCAACGATTCCGCAAAACCTGGCGCTGGTGCCGATCAACCTGACACACCCTCTGCAGGACAGACTGCAGATCAAGAGACGGTGTCTGACACGGCTGTTGTGGCGATCACAGCTTCGTGTATAACGACTGCAACTAGTGGGTCAGGTGGTGGAAGCACAAGGGGCTCGTCCGCCAAGTCGGCGAACGCTGAGTTAGCTGAGTACCTGGGTTTCCATATGGAGATTCGGGAACAAGAAAAGGTGAGACAGGTACTCGTGATTGAGATCAAGAAAGTGAAGCTCAACAAAGAAGAACGCCGTTGGGCTGAAGATATGGCATTCAGGAAGGCACACGCGGAAGCAAAAGAGATCAAATGGGCTCAAGAGCTGGCTATGCGGCGCGATGAAGCTGCAATTCGCCGCTTAGAATTGGAGGTTCGAAAGGAAGAGCTTGCTTTGCTCCGCCACCAGATGTAGCAGCAGCAGTGATCAGCAGCTTCAGTCGTATGAACGAGTGGTTTAATTTTTCGGGTTTAGCTTTCTTCGCGCTCGAAGTCATCAATGCACTGGTTTGGTAAGCAGACTCTGAATGAAAGTTGGATTTCTGTCAAAGCATTAGGCCTCACGAGTACTCTCGAAGTATTCCTCCATTGACGGTGGAGCGCACCTGAAGTACTTTGAGTTTGTGTTGCCGCCGTTGGCGATGGTGACGCAGTTAGTGAGTAGGACTCCGATCTTGTAAAGCGTGGCCACCGGTGAAGTCCCAACCGACTGGTGTCTCTTGAAATCGAGATACGAAAAGTTTCGTGTCACTTGGCCGTATGACCATTCCAAAGACACTCGAACAGCACTCATCGACTTGTTCACGGCAGCTTCATCAACGTCGATTTGACATCCTTTGTAGGGACAGCAAAACACGTTGTTGCATCCATAAGCTGGGTCTCCATAGATGAGCTTCCCGTGAAACGCCGTGCTCGCTTCAAGTCTCTCCTTCAATCCACTTTCCCCAAGCATGAACAAGTCGTGACGGCGACCGTCGACAGGGCCAAACAAGTGACAGATGATCCCATCTGGAGCAACAACAGTCTGGAACTTCATAGCGTGAACACGCTTGTGACCGTTGTAGACGGCTTGCTGGCCTTTGCCTGGACGGCAAATCGGACGAACCGTGCCGTCGATGAATCCCCACACACCTTCAATGTTGTTTGGATCCTTGGCTGCGATAGAGGTGCAGTAGAGATCGATGTTCTTGGAAATTCGGTCGACGTCCAGGAACAACAAGTCGGAGAAGCGCTCGTCCAGATGCTCTACCACGTAATAGAAAATATGACAGAGGGTTGACGGTGCCCGCCCGAACATGGCTGCCATGTCAATCCACCGGCACGGGAAAGCTAGTCGACTGCAGCAAATTGCGAGTCCCTCCAGAGCGTTGCTGGCAACACCTTCTTGTGTCGTGATGACGTCAGGGAGCTTGAAATGGTGTACCAGTGTCTGCAACGTCTTGACGGTGAACCGAAATTGATCTTTTGCTTCCACATCAAACATCGCAAGGATGCTCAATCGGAAGTCCGGCACCAGGATGCGGTCTCGGTATGAGAGCGAAGGATGAGCGTCGTTCATGAGCAGGTAGATGACCCAAGCATCGTCATCTGCAGCCGATTCCAGCTCCATGTTTGCATTCGTGTGTGATGTCCAAGTTGTTGAAGTTTCCGATTGCTGTTGTAACATACACTCTTGACATGCACTCTCGTGCTTACGTAGTTTCTTCACGTACAACAGAAAACCCGTGCTTTTGAACGCCATGACAATAGCGAAAACACGTAACAAGATCACGTAGCGGTGGCACGGGTTTTTGACCACGTGCAAACAATTTTTCCGGGGTGTCTGAAAGCCTCTATTAGTAACATTGGGTATGACGTAGTCTCATACTAAGTAAGAAGTTGCATGATCCGGGTGCGGGAGATTATCAGGTCTGTGGAGCCTCTACTAACGCCGAGTCTGCACACGTCGCATGCGGCGCCGATTGGTGGAGCTGTCATGCCTAGATTATGTGTCCACACAATCTCTAGAACTCAAATATATAATATTCAGTATCGCAGTGACGCCCATTTTGACTGGCGAAGAGTCATTCAGCAGTATGAGCGTCCTGTTCGGCAAGCGTCGTCGCGCGCCCAAGCTGCCCGTTGAAGACCCGACCGCCGACTCGGACGCCAGCTCCGATGCCGAGACAGCAGCGCTCAAGAGCGACAAAGTGCTGGTGGAGGAGCACGCGACGTCCAACGTGCTCATCTCGTTCCTGAACTTGGGCGTGGACCCGTGGTTGGTCAAGCGCTGCGAGCTGCTGGGCATCCGGCACCCGACGCCCGTCCAGGCGCACTGCATCCCGCCCATCCTCGCGGGACGCGACGTCATCGGCTGCGCGCAGACCGGCAGCGGCAAGACGGCGGCCTTCGCGCTGCCCATCCTGCACACTCTGAGCAAGGACCCGTACGGCCCGTACGCGCTGGTGCTCACGCCCACGAGAGAGCTGGCCTTCCAGATCGCAGACCAGTTCAACGCCTTCGGCAGCGCCATGGCCGTGCGCTGCGCCGTCATCGTGGGCGGCGTCGACATGCTCAAGCAGTCGCTGACGCTGCAGCAGCGCCCGCACGTGATCGTGGCCACGCCCGGCCGGTTCCGCGATCACCTGCTGCGCGTGGACCCGCCCAACATCTCGCTGGTCAAGTACGTGGTGCTGGACGAGGCCGACCGACTGCTGGACGTGTCCTTCGCCAAGGACCTGAGCTTCATCTTCGACAGGCTGCCGACCAAGCGGCAGACGCTGCTCTTCTCCGCGACGATGACGGCGAACTTGGACAGGCTGGAGCACACGGCGCTCTCGGACGACGCGTTCCGCTTCGATGCGACGCCCAGCGTGAAGACGGTGGCGACGCTCAAACAGTTTTATTTATTCATCCCGGCGCAGGTCAAGATGACGTACCTCATGTACTTAATGAAGACGCTGGACCCGACCGAGGAGGACGAGGAGGGAGAACGGAACGGCCGCAAGGGCAAGAAGGACCGGGACCTGCAGCAGCTGCTGGAGGCCGCCGCCTCGACGTCCAAACGGCAAGTGCGTTCCATGATGATCTTCGTGTCCACGTGCAAGATGTGCGAGCTGGTGGGCGAGATCGGCAACGAGCTTGGCACCAAGTGCGTGACGCTGCACTCGATGATGTCGCAGAACCGGCGGCTGGCCGCGCTGGGAAAGTTCAAGAGCGGACTGAGCCACATCCTCATCAGTACGGACGTCGCGAGTCGTGGTCTGGACATCCCGGAGGTGGACGTCGTGCTCAACTTCGACCTGCCGCGGGACGCCGACGACTACATCCACCGCGTGGGTCGTACGGCCCGTGCCGGCCGCAGCGGCCAGGCCATCTCTCTGGTGACGCAGCACGACATCGAGCTGCTGCAGAACATCGAGGACAAGGTGGGCAAGAAGATGGACGACTACGAGTCCGAGGCGCCCGAGAAGAAGGTGCTCAAGCTGCTGAACGACGTGACCACCGCCACGCGCATCTCCAAGATGAAGCTGACCGAGCGCGGCTTTGACGACAAGGTGCATGCTCGTAGGGCCAAGCGCCAGGAGCAGCACAACAACAGCAACAACAGCAAGAAGCACAAGCAGCAATAGATACTTTTGACTAACATGCGTACAGGAACTGTTTGAGGCTGATACATGTAGCACTAGTTTGAAACTACTTTTTGGGATAGTAGTTGGACTTGTGGTTCGAACTACTTCTACTACTATAGTGTGACGAGCAACCTGCGCACACGAACGCAACCTCCCCACTACGATGAAGTGCTGTTGTGAGCTCAACTGAGTGGCGACAACGATGGTGGTTACAGGATCAATGCGTTGAGGTGCCCGCGTCGAGTCGGTCGACTGTATTTAGTAGTACTTGAAGTAGTTCACTTCTATACTACTATTTATATAGTAGCCTCGACAGCAGAAGTGAAGTTAATATCGCATTTGTATTATTAATACGTTTAGAAGTCACTAAATATGTAAAAACAAAATATTCTACTATCAACCAACATGACGGCAGACGTGAACGCCGCGGCCGCGGCCTGCCCGCACCCGCCGCACAAGGCGCCCGGCAAGGCGCAAGGATGCCCCGTGGACCACTCGAAGACCGACGCTTCCGAGACGCAAGGCTGTCCCGTGGACCACACCGCGAGCGCCGCAGACGCCGGCCTCAACGCCGAGTTGATGCGCGTGGCCACTCACGCCGCGGGCTTCACCGTGCACGGGTCTTCCGCTCCCTCTCCTGACCGCCGCCTGTCGAGTGCCCGCGCGGTGTCCTCCATCCCCAAGGGGGACCTCACTCCGACGCACCAGACGGGCACTGAGGACAAGTGGGAGTACCCGAGCGAGGACATGTACTTCAAGGCCATGAAGCGCAAGGGCTGGGCGCCGAAGGCCCAGCAGATGAAGACCATCGTGGCCATCCATAACACGGTGAACGAGCAGAGCTGGCACGAGGTGCTCAAGTGGGAGAGCTTCCACCTGTACGTCCACGTGAAAGTGTACCTACTTACTGGAGACTTGAGGCATGCAGTGTTATTCATTATTATTATTATTATTATTTACTTCCTGTGCAGGGCCAAGCAGCCGGTGAAGCTCAAGCAGTTCCTGGGCAAGCCCACGGAGTACAGTCCCAAGGCCAAGATGATGAACTGGCTGGGCTGGTCCGTGCTGCCCTTCGACCGCCACGACTGGATCGTGGACAGAGACGGCAAGGACGTGCGCTACGTCATCGACTTCTACTCGGGCCAGCCGGAGCCGAACCGCCCGCTGTCCGTGTATCTGGATGTACGTCCGGCGCTGGACTCGGTAGAGGGGGCGGTGGACCGCCTGCGGTGGCAGTTCCACGAGAAGATCCTGCCCCTCCTGCCGTTCAAGGGCGCCATGTTCGGCGGACCGACGACGAAGACTCCGGAGGCAGGTGCTTCCCAGACGGAGGACCGGGACGATGGCCACTCGAAAGTCACCCCCAAGACCAACTAGATCAGGCTTGTTTGTCACTGGTGTGGGGACGGTGCGAAAGCTACAGAAGCGTTGATGGACCTCCGACTACCAGCAAGACAAGCAGCAACACGTAGCAGCAGATTGACAGCGAAAATGAAAGACTCACGCTGTCTCATTTGTGTGTTGTGCTTGTTTTGTGGCTCCTTGTGTGTTCGTGCAGGAACTGACGGATCTGGAAGAGACGCGAGCGATCCAAGCGGAGACGACGCCTCAAGTGTTGGAAAGTGGCCATGTCGACGGACGTGAACGTGAAAGTGGCGGTGCGATGCCGCCCCATGAGCTCGCGCGAGTCGCAGATGGGTGCGCGTGGAGTGGTTCAGGTGCTGGACGGCACGACAGTGGTCATTTATCCCAGTGCTGACGCAGAAGCGGCCGCTTCCAGTTCAGCTGCTGCGTCGGAGACGTTGGAAGCCGCAGCCTCCGAAAAGAAGCAGTTCACGTTTGACTTCGCGTACTACACGGAGAGCACTCAAGCTCAAGTCTACGGAGATATCGCCAAACCGCTGGTAGACCAGGCTCTTCAAGGCTACAACGGCACTATCTTCGCGTACGGCCAGACAGGCTCAGGCAAGACGCACACCATGATGGGGAGTGGAGACGACCACGGCATCGTGCCGCTCATGAACGCCGACCTCTTCGCAAGGGTTAATGCAAGCGATGCAGAGAATGCCAAAAGTGATGACGAAGGAGCCATCAAGTATCTCGTGACGGTGTCTTTCTTGGAGATCTACAACGAAGTCATCAAGGACCTGCTCAACCCGTCGGACAAGGTGCTCAAGATCCGAGAACACCCCGACATGGGCATTTACGTGGAGCAGTTGGCGGAGCTCGTCGTGCGAGACCCAGCGGACGTGACTCGGCTGCTGGAGCAGGGCAACAAAGTGCGGCAGGTGGCAGCTACGCAGATGAACGAGCGCAGTTCTCGCTCGCATAGTTGCTTCACCATCAAAATATCGTCCAAGCGCTCGCAAGTGCTGGCTGGTGTGCGCAAGGAGACGTGCATGAACGCCAAGATCAACCTCGTGGATCTTGCAGGCTCGGAACGTGCTTCCAAGACAGGCGCCACCGGCGACCGGCTCAAGGAAGGGGCTGCGATTAACAAGAGTCTGAGTGCGCTGGGCAATGTGATCAACATGCTGGCGTCCACTGATAAGACCCGCAAAAGTGGTGGCAAGGCGCATATCCCGTACCGAGACTCCAAGCTTACGCGGTTGCTGCAGGAATCACTGGGCGGGAACTCGCTCACAGTGATGATCGCCGCCATTTCACCAGCAGATTACAATTACGAGGAGAGTTTGGGCACCCTTGTGTACGCAAACCGCGCCAAGTCCATCAAGAATGCGACCAAGAAGAATGAAGACATCAACGAGAAGATTATTCGTGAGCTGCGAGAGGAGATCGAGATGCTCCGCCAAATGGTGGCACGTCCAACGTCGGCATCAAGTGGTAACCCTGAAATGATGGGGCAAATGGAGGAGACTATCGCGAACCTCGAGCGCGCCAAGCAGCAGTCGTGGGAGGAGAAACAGAGACTCACGGAGCTGTACGAACAAGAGAGACAGAACTCTCTCGCCAACGAGAAGAAGATCCTGGGGTTCATGCAGACGGTGAAGCAGGAGAAGATGGACATCATGAAGAAAATCAAAGGTCTGCAGCAGAAAAAGGTGCAGCTCTCGAGGGAAATGCGAGTGCGCAAGCAAAGCTACACAGAGAACAAGAGCAAGTTGCAGCAGGGCGTGCAAGCGTTCCAACAGAATAAAGCGGAGACTCCCCGTGATAAGCAGCATCTTATGGAAGAGATCGAGTCGCGCAAATCGCTGTTGATCACTGACCGCGATGAGCTGTCACGACTCAAGGAGGAGCTGAAGCTGTGTGAAGAGAGACTGGTAGAGGAAGAGGCCGAGGTGGCTGCAAAGAGCGCCTTGCTGGAGGAAGATGACAAACTGCGCAAGGCCATCCAGGACGATGAGCGCGAAAAGATGAAGCAGGAGCGTGCAGCGTATTTGCAGTCGGCCCTGGATGAGGAACGCCAACACTTCCAGCAGGAGGCGGAGAGCGACAAGCAGCGCTTGAAGTTAGCACTGGAGGCGACCGCAGACAAGGAAAACAAGCTCGCCGAGGAAGTGGAGAAGCAGCGCAGTAGAGCCCTCGAGCTTCAGCAGCAGATGCATCAAATGCAGCTGGAGCACGCCGAGTGGAAGCACGAGACCAAGCAGAAGCTGTCACAAATGGTTAAAGCGCTCAAGAATGATTTCTTGGCGGAGCAACGAGAAATGCAGGAGAAGTACGATTATGCGGTGTATCTCTTACGCAACGCTCGGGATGACATTGTGGAGCTCGGTAAATGCAATGAGGATCTCGAGAAGCGTCTCCATGACATGATTATCTGGGATAAAACGTGGTGAGCGTATCGGGTCTCAAGATTAATAGCGATTTGGCGCCTCAGTGTCTGCATAATTTTACGGTTTATCGTTGCTTGGACACGGTTCTCGAAAGTGTCGCGCTGCTAGTAGCGGCCGACGTGGCTGGGCTGATGCAGACTCTCTGCGGCCTCTTCAAGATCGACCCAGTCTTCCGTGGGAATTAACGAGACGGTGCTTCTGGCGCTGTTGCTGGTTGTCTCGGTCGCATTGTCATCGATATCACCAAGATGCAGGAGCCGAAAGTTTTCGGTTGCCTCGGTAGCGTGGGTCATACGACGTAGCAGGACAATTTCACGAATACTCGCCACCAGGCCTTGAATCTGTCTCAAGCACGCCTCGAGCCGTGTTCGCAGGGTTTTTAGCTGGGTCCGTGACCGCTGCAGCTCTAATCTCAGCTGCAAATTCTCGTTCTGAGCCTCGACAAGACGCCGTGCGAAGAAGAAAGCGATCTCCGGTCGTTCGCACCCTCGAGCTCTTGAAGGTTGGAAGCTGTAGTGACGCGACATTGCTGTGTCCTGGCGATGGTGAGACGCACGATGTTGCAAAATGTGAATACACAATGAAAACTGTTGGCTTTTTTTCCAAGCTAGCTTGGTTCTTTCTTATTTCGATCGTGCTTCTGAATGGTGGAGCGCTTGTTACACATGTACAGCCAGGAAAACTTGTGCGCTCGAGGTGAGATCGTGAAAGTACGTACGTCTGGCTGGCCTCGAGTGGACCCGAGTTCATACTGCTTTCGCGTGTCAGCTAGCCGACGATAGAGATGGTGGAAGAGAAGGAATCGCGGTCGCGATCGCTCACTCGGCGTTTGCGCTCGTCATTGAGATGCTGCAGAGCTCGGCGGTACCACATCGAGTCGTCGCCATCTTTAGCAGGGTCTCGAATGGAAACCAGCTGCACAAACTCTGGAGCATCAAGCGAGGGAGCTTCCTTGTCGACTACATCCGTTGTCGAGGTGGTCACCAAAGGTGCTTTCGCAGACTCAACTCTGGATTTGCGCAGGAACCGACGTTGCTCGCGTTTATCCTTGAGCGAACGCAGGGCCTGTCGGTACCAGCTACCACCGCTCTTTTCTTCACTGTTTTGCATCTTGGTGAGCTGCTCGTAGTCGCAGCCATCGTACGTGGAAATTGCTTCCGTCGCACCAACTGAAGGCTCTGAATTGACAACATCTGGCGAAGACACCAAGACCTCGTGTCCTTCAGTTAGGACCATATCGTCGTGGCCGGGAGGCACAGCGAGAAGTTCCTTCTGCTCCACGAGGGCTCCTTCGATGTCTTCGGTGTCTTCAGGCTCGCGCCAATCCTCAGCTTGACCATCTTCCACTTCCTCTGCGAAACTGTCCGGCTCAAAATCACTCACCGAAGTCGCCTCGCTTGTCGGTGCTGTTTCCGTGCCTTCACGCGGAGCAGCTCTCACCACGTCCAGCATGCGAAAGGCGTCTGTAATCTGCTGATGCAAGTCAGTCGGACCCCGACCGTGCGAATTCTCTTGCGAGAGGTGATCACCGATCTGCACCCCCATCACAAGTCGGCGACCTTGCAGCGTAGAGACCTCCCGCTCCCGAGCCAGAGCCTGCTGCGACTCAAATGCACGGATGAGGGCTGCCTTCAACTGGGTCTTCACTTCCTCGAGCTGCGTCGCAAGTCCGGCGTTGGTCTGTTGGAGGCTCTCGCAGCGGGTCATGTAGTACTCGCACGCCGCTCTGAGCAGCTGGATGGTGCTTGCATTGTCGACAGAGAAGACATCGTCTAGCTGGTCATCTTGAGGCTGCGGCTCTTCCAGAGCGAGCCACGGCTTCTCACCGTACGACGGCCCCCACTCGATACCTTCTGCGCGCGTATCCTCAAGCACCGCGGTGAGCCACCGGTTAAAGTCGACCATCGCCTGGTGCACTCTAGTCGGTGCGTCTGCGAACAGGAGGTTGTAGTACTGCTTGAGTAGCTTGGTGATGTGGACACGAACTTTGCGGGTGCTTGTCGACAGTAGACGCAGTAAACGGCGGACGTTCTTCACGAAGAGGTCTCGTAAGTACCGGAGCTCGTCGAAAATCCTCTGGAAAGACAAAAGGGAGAAAGGTCAGCAAGTTGATCGAGCGACAAACAAAGAGCGACTGAACCCCATCACAACGAAGTGATAAGCAATGCAATAGACAGCAAAATGCAGCGCATGGCTCACCATAAACGGAGCTGGAGTGTTTCCTTCGACCTGAGCAGGGAGCTCAACGAGCTGGAAACAGGTGCGGGTTGCCAACTCTTGGTTCAGCTCTCGCTTCTGCGTCGTGAGCGGCTTTCTCAACACTGAGAAGCTCTGGCCTCCGGGAAAGTGCAAGTCCTCGTCCCGAAGTGTCCCGAGAGTGCAAAAAATCTGCGACGTGTGAGCAGTGCCGCCTTCAGTGCAAGTCTCTCCAACGGTCGTTGTCCATGTCAATTCATTAGTCAAAGCGACCGCGGTGGCAAATCCGGCATCTACGCCCCCGCCGCCAATAATAAAATAAGTTCCGTCTGTCACTCTGCAGCAGCAGTATCTATCCACCGCTGCCATCGTCTTGGCCACTTGCTGCCTGCTCTTCTACGCCGCCTCGAGGGCCGCCGGCGCTGGCGTTCGGTCGCCGCCGCACGCCATGGCCACCAGCATCCCGGAGAACGCCAGCACGCTCGCCCCGGCGCGCACGGCGTGCAGCTTTCCCCACCGCCGCAGCATCTCCTGCATCCACGACTGGCCGCGGTGCACGCAGCGCTTGGAGTCCACGAGTTTGTCGTTGAGCGCGAGCATCTTGAGCACAGTGAAGGGCACGATGCCCCCGATGAGGCAGCCGCTCGCGAGCCAGAGGCGCGGCATGCCCGCGTGCGGCCCGCGCTGCCTCTGCAGCCACGAGACCAGCACGGCGCTGACCCCGCTGCCCACCGCCACGGGCCCCTGCATGCGCGCCGCGTAGAAGTACATGCGCCGGAAGAAGGGAGCCTGGAACACCAGCGCGTCCGTCTCCATGAGCGCCGGGTGCTGCGCCACGCTGATGAACATGGACGCGCCTGCGAAGATGCCCGCCATCCCGGCGGCTGCTAGTTGCGCTAGCGCCTCCGCGTCCACGCACATGCAGAGAGAGGAAGGTGTTCGGTGCGCCAAACGTCAATTGATGTCCTCGCTCTGTGGCGGAACTGCTGGCGCCAGGAAACCTCCATAAAATGATATTTGGTAAACCCCGTTTATATTCATATATAAAATGGCAACACTCAGTGATTATCGAAATGCACAGCATTTGGTTCAGTATCTAGATATGGAAGCAAGGTCATGGGTGGGTTAATTGAATACAGCCGCGGTATAAAACAAAGTTGAATTTGTGACGTGGTGTGTCTTTGTCGCCGCCTTTTTTTAGCATGATAACCGTGAGACCGCTGGTACAGTGTACCAAATAATGCTCGCGACGTTTCGGTGAGTCGCCTATCTTGTTGAAGCTCATGAACGACGCTGTGGCCGACGCCGGAGCCGCTCGGCGCATGAGCCGCGTGCAGGCGGAGCGCATCATTGCCAGCGCCTATCGCATTCCCCTGGCTGGCGGCGACAAAGAGGGCGCGACGTCGCCCGTCGCGAGCGGCCCCAAGCTGCGCACGCTGACGCGCCTGCCGTCGCGCACGTCGTCCAACGAGTTCTACCTGCAGCAGTCGGGCGTGCAGTTCTTCGTGGACGACCTGGTGCGTCAGCTGCAGGACAAGCACCCTGACCATCCAGCGCAGTTCATCGCCAACTACTTCGACGCCGTCGTCAAGGGCACCAACGTCAAAGGCCGGCCCTTCGAGTACGTCAACGGCTGCCTGCAGAACCGCGCCGCCTTCCTCGCACAACTGCAGCGCAGCTACGCCAAGATCGACCAGAGCACAGGTGAGTGTGATCATACCCACGGATTGATGGGAAATTTGGTATTAAGGTTACGTTTTGTGGGCGACGGGTAGTGCTGTCCGTCGGAGACTTCACCGAGATGCTTTGGTGCCAGTGCAGGGACTTGCCAACGCAGGTAGTTCGGCAAGCGACTTATCATATTTCTGAAGGTGAGGACGGCCAACGACGGGCATCGCTGCGAACGCTCTTGGCAGCATTCAGTGCGTGCTTCTTTTTCCACGGTGAGCTTGTCCGCGTGCTGCCCGTTGGAATGCAGTTGTCGTTGCCTCAACGTTTCATGATGCCAATGCCAGAGTTCCTGAACAAAGCGTACGATATCTACAACGAGACGCCAAACGCCAAGGACAGTGCGAATAGCCGGTCGGAGAGGTGAGGTTGTGAGGTTTCGCTAAAATTCGTCGCATTTGAGATCGAAGCTCAACTTCCGTGTTCACTTGCAGCATTGCCAACGCCGTGGCCGTCGACCGCGTCATCGCCAGACTTCGAGTTGTCGCTCAGCAAAACACGTACGCCTCTCACGTACTTCGCCACGACGCAGGACCAACGTCTCCTGTGCTTACAGATTTAACATCCCGCCTATGGCAGAGGTGGAGCAGATTGCCGTGAAGAGCTCAAGCTTCAAGGAGGTTGGTCTTCGCGATGTAATTTCCTACTACCTGCGTTGATTAACTCGTGCTGTTGCTGTCTGCAGTTCTGCCGCTTGTTCTACGAGAGTCCGGTGCTTGCCGACTGCATTCTGAACCTGCAACTCGCCTTCCAGAAGCTGGCCACATTGGCTCCCGTCACGAAATGATGGCACGTTTTCAGGTGCATTTTCATGCATCGTCGTCGTCAAAGTGTACACCATTTAAGGATCAATAGACAAGTCCATATTGTTGTGAAGACTAATACGAACAAAAAACAGATAGTTCCACATTTTATTGCAACTTTCTGCTTTTCCGCCCAAGTTCACGAAGTGACGCGACGCGGATGCACAGCCGGCCTGGCGCCGCGGACTCGCGCTTCGGCGCGCGCCCCACGGGCGCCAACTCCTTCCGCCTGCGCTCCGACGAAAACCGGCGGCCCAACTTCGGTCGGGGTGAGCCTTCTCCGGGCTCCGCAGACGTGGACATGAAGGACGCATCGCCGGCGACGCCCGCCACCTCCAGCCGGTTCCAGCGCGCGACGCCGACGTCTGCGGCTTCCACGGCGGCGGCGTCGGCCATCGGCAACAACCGCCAGGTGCTGCGTGAGCGCACCACGGCCAGCTATCGATCGACGACCGCAAGTGCGTTGCAACAACAACGGAGGCAGCGATTTAGCGCGGGAGAGGAGCAGATAAAGGACGCTAACACGCTCTCTGTGTGTTGTGCATCGCACAGGTCGCTTGATGGCACCAACGGCGTCTTCGCTGGCGCATCGAACGGCGCCACGGTCCGCGCCTGTGTCGGCTGGATCGGTGCCGTCGTACGCTCGACCGACGGCCAGCAGCACCACTGGAAGGTACCACGGATCGAGAATCCCGTCGGCACCAACGAAAGCGACGTATGGCAGCGGTGTAAGCAGATTCCAGTCGGCTACTCCGAGTTCTACTCCAAACTCGGCGCCGACACGACCTGTGTACGCTGGTGCAGGTTCTTCAAGCAGGTTCCAGACCGCTATGGGATCCCAGCCTCGTTTCGGTGCCACTCGGACGCAACACCGCGCACCACCCCCACCACCACAGCAGCATGCTGCTGAACAGGCTGCTCCACCGCCAGCTCCAGCAGAAATGATGGACTATGAGGACCAGCAGACACAACTGCAACGAGAACAGGGACAGCAGAAGCAGCCTCCTAAAGCCTGGAGCTTGGACGATTTTGAGATTGGGCGCGAGCTCGGAACCGGCAAGTTTGGCCAGGTGTACCTCGCACGCGAAAAAAACTCGCGCATGGTTGTGGCACTGAAAGTGTTAGTGAAGGAGCAGCTCAAGGCTGCTGGCGTGGCTCACCAACTGCGTAAGGAAGTGGAGATTCACTCACGCATTCGGCACGAAAACATCTTGCCACTGTATGCTACTTTCCAGGATGCCACACGAGGTAATATCGACGAAAGACAAGCATTCTGGAACCAACGATCGGTCTAACGTTTGTAGTGTTTTACGTTGTCAACAGTGTATCTGGTGTTGAAGTATGCTGGGGGCGGCGACCTCTACAAGAAGATGCGCTCCATGCCCGGACGGAGGTACGCTCACTTGCCTCTATTTTAATCGCCTTATCGTATTTGTATGCAAAGGAGCATAAGAACCAACGAGTTGCATGTCGGTGTCTAGATTTTCTGAACGTCAAGCCATGCTGTACACCGCTCAGCTAGTCAGGTATGAAGTGATTCGCCAGCGCGGTGTTATGGATTCCACAACTAAGTTGCTTTGGGTTTGGTTTGTGCCGCCATACAGCGCGTTGGAGGCGTGTCATAACCAGCACGTGATTCATCGTGACATCAAACCTGAAAACATTCTTCTGTCTGACGAGGTATGCCAATCGCCTGTGCACAAAGAGATTCGCCACGTAGGCGGTATGACCGTGGTGTACTGACTTCGTTTGGCATGCCTCAGGGTACAATTCAACTTGCCGATTTTGGCTGGTCGTCTGCAAACGTGACGGCGGCGTAAGTGGTGCTGAGTTCTACGGTGGGCCACCGTCGGTGGCTCGATGACTGGTAAAAAGGTTTGTCTAACGGTGATACGCTTCTCATGTGAATGCAGTTCTCGCCGCGACACACTGTGCGGCACCTTGGACTACTTGTCGCCCGAGATGATCCGGGTGCGTACCTCTGCCCTCTTGGTTGCATTGCTCATTCCCGGATTGAAGTTATATTTTTCGCGCTGGTGATGTAGGGCGAGAAATACGACGAGTCCGTGGACATCTGGGCAGTTGGAATTATCATGTACGAGCTCCTGGTGGGCAAACCCCCCTTTGAAGCACCGGTACGCTGTCGTAGCTTGCGTAGCACATTTTCAATTCGTTTGATAGACTAACCTTGTTGTTCTTCGATGCAGGGACAAAACGAAACGATCGAGTTGATTACTGAAGGTCAGCTTCGCGTACCTCCAATGGTGTCCTTGGCGGCGAAGGACTTGATCATGCGGGTGCGGTCTTAACTACTGCCCGAGTATTTTACACGGCTGCTCTTTGTGTAGGTAGTGCTCTAACGCTGTACTCGCTGCCTATCAGATTCTGCAAAAGCTCCCGGAAAAACGTCTCTCACTGACGGAGATCAAGGCCCACCGCTGGTTCGCTCCGCTCGCTCTCCGCCAGCGATCGACTAGGCGCGGCGGCTTCTAGGCAGCAGTCGTGCTCGATACAATAGGCAGTAGCGGCCTGGAAGCCGGCTTTAGCCACACGTACTCTTGCGTACACGTTCTTCGAAAAACTACATGAGCTGCGGTGTTTGAAGCGAAGCCCATGCTAGAGGATACCGTTATCGTTCAGAGCAGCTTTTCACCGCACCATCCCCGCTATTACTGTTGTTTCTCACATCAAAGTATGCACCACAATAGCGCGCTGCATCCTATGCAGATCCACGCGTATGCAAGGCGGGGTAGCTCGCTGCGCGTGGAGGAGTAGCGGTAGCGGCGCCCTGCGTACCTTGCCATTTTGGTAATGCTTCACTAACGTACTGAAATTGCATTAATCGTCTTCAACACTTCTAGAAACTGCATTAATAGACATGACTAATCGATAAACTACCCTATAGATGATATAATTACAAAATACAGTGCAACGTTGCCACCTGTCTTCTCTATATCGTTACAATTCCCAGCTTCATTGTCACGGGGTTGGTGTGCCAAATTACAAAACGCGCCGCCGCTCACAGGGCGCCAAGCAGGCATGCTGTCGGTACGCATAGAGAGACCGAGTGAAGCGCGAGCGAGAAGAAGCTTTTAGGCCAACGCGCCGCAGGGCAGCCAACACGCAGGCGACCATGAGCGCCACCGCTGCCCAGCTGCGCGACCTCCGCTCGCGCCTGAACCAGCTGCGCATGCCGGAGCTGCGTAACGTCTTGATGGACCTCAACCTGCCGCGCTCGGGGCGCAAGTCGGAGCTCGTGGAGCGCATCGCCGTGGAGCTGGAGGTCCGTGGCTCTTTGCCAGCTGCTAAAACGCCCCTTAATCCGTCGCGTGAAGCTCACTTTTGTATGATTCCCTGCTCGTAGTCATTCGCCGACAAGGCTCGAGGCACCACGTCCGCCGCCTTCTACGCTGAGCGGTTCGCGGCCGGCATGCGGAGCATTGACCAGCAACCGAGGGGAAGAGCGGTCTACGCGCCGGCCCCGCAGTTGCCGGGCGTCTACCGCACGAACAACGTGTCGACGCAGCTTCCGGGGCGCTACGCGCCCATCGCGCCCACGACGCCGCCGACGCGCTCCATGCCCATGCCTGCGTACGGACGCAACGCAGCGGTCCGAGCTCCAGTGTCCTATGGAGCGGTCACGCCATCCGGCACGGGCGTGATCCCGCGGACCAGTGGAGTGGATCTGTATAACCCGACGAAGGCCGCGGCGCTGGACGGCGCGAGATGCTTCTGCGCGATGCAGGGCGTCTCGGGCAAGGTGGTCAAGTGCGTGGACTGCGGCTTGGCAGTGCATGCTAAGTGCCATCAGCTGATAACGGTGGGTAGCACTGCACTTTTAGGACGCTGGAAGCTGCTGGGGAGTGCGCTGACGACTGGTGGGACTCGTGTTACGTGCATCGTTTGTGCCTGCTACAGCTGAGCGGCGAGTGGTATTGCGAAATGTGTCGAGCCAAGACCTACGACCCGTTCTATCGTGTGCAGAAGACGGTGCTTGATCCCAATTTTGTGCGATTTGCCAAGCTGGCGAGCTCCTTTCGGCTGGAGTACTACATCACTGACAACGACCTGAACAACATGTATGCAAACCGAGACCCGAAGCCTGGATCGATGACGCCGGGATCGTTGGAGCTGCAGCTGCGGTGCTTCGCGGTGAAAGAGGATCTTGCAGCAGGACACTGCTGGCCGACATCCACACAGTTGAGCGTGAACGGTTTCGGAGTGCCGATCACGCAACGTGCTCCGCCAGGACATGCAAACCCTTCCAAAGTATTGCGAGAACTACCGGCGAATATCTTCCAGTACTCACGAGTAGGACGAAACGTGCTTGATATCCGGACTACAGAGAACCCGTCGGTGTTCGGGTGCATGGTGCAGATCGTGGAGGTGCGCAACATTAATGATCTCGTCGATGAGGTAAAAGAGGCATCAAAGAACCTGACGTACGAGAGCGCGAAGCAAGAAGTTATCAAGTCGTTTGGTAGTGAAGACGAAGACGACGTCGTCGCCACCGTCACGATGCTGTCCGTGCGCTGTCCATTAGGATTATGCGTGATTAACATGCCAGCTCGAGGTTTGCACTGCAAACACTTGCAGTGCTTCGATCTGAAAACGTTCCTGCTGTTCAGCAAGAAAGCTCGGTCGAAAGCGTGGCGGTGTACAGTGTGCCATCGTGTAAGCAAACATTCTATGTTCAATTATCCTATCGGTGCAGTAGCTAACATGTGTGTTTTGCACTGTATGATTGGACCTGTGCAGTTTATCAAGGCGTCCGATTTGCGTATTGATCCATATTTAAAGAAGCTTCTGGCAGAAGTCGAAGGTGAAGATGAGCTGGAGGAAGTCGAAATCTTCCCTGATGGGTCATGGAAACGGAGGCTAGACGAAGAGTTGGTGCCAGAACCACCAGCCAAGAAAGTGAAAGCAGAAGATACCGAGGTTACTGGGGCTTCAACAGGTAGCACGTCGACTGCTGAAGTAGCAGCACCAACTAGCGACGTGCCAAATGGACCACCAGGATCAAGTGCAGCTGCGCCGGTTGAGATCGATTTGTTGTCAAGCGCTGACGAAGATGAGGACACAGCAACAGCAATGGCATCAAGTGCTGCCGCCGCCTCTGCATCAGCTCCAATTCTTCTTGATGACGATATCGATATATTGACTGTGAACAGCGACGCATGGGATACGCCTTCGGCGTCGGCGACGCCGTCTGGCACGACCAACTCTACCACCGACGGTAACTGCGGCGAGTATTTCCCGTTTCCATTGGACGAGAATCTATTCCCTTCAAGTACCCCGGCGACCAGCAGCACAGGTAATTCGTCCTCGTGGATGTATTCGGAACCCGCAAGCACCATCGTTAACAGTATGCCTCCGCCGGCTTCCACGGTTGCAGTTGCATCAGCATCGCTGACCGGTTCGCCTCCTCGGGATCTGCTGAACCAGGCGGAGTCCAATCTGGCCAGCTCGATGGCGTCTTTGTCTCGGAATCACAACGTGAACAACCCGTTCGACCAGCGACAACGACGCCAGGCGCGACCACCTCCAAAACCGACGCCGATGCCGAGCGACATGGACATCATTTGCTTGCTGGACAGCGACAGCGACTGATGACTTGCAGTAAACCACGTACGTACACGAAGTGTATTAGGACTAGTAAGGTTCTTATCGCCAGGGTGTGTCTGTCTCGACATAGCTGCAGCCAGCGTCAAGGACAGTGTAGACCAGAGCAGTTGAATAACGAGCGCGTTGAAGTGGAGAATGTAGCCATCTTGGACCTCGTCACAGACAGTACCGTGGCTAATTCGCTTATTTCCGGAATAGTTTGAGCGCCATTTACTTGATCGTTGCCGAGCCACAAGGCGAGCCCCGTCCAGCCCCTGATCATGTCGTCCACGGTGCTGGAGCAGCTGCGCGCTGAGCAGGAGGAGATCGAGGCGTTCGAGCGCGCCGTTGTGGCCACGCTGGGCGAGAAGCCGCGCAACGTACGTCCCTCTGGGCGCTGCACCAGACAATTAAGCGCAATTAGGCGTATGCTGACGGGAATATTGCGTTTTGGACTGCATTATTACCGCTGGAGCAGCATCGCGGGCGCGTTCTGCACGGCCACAAGGTGAGCAACTTGCTGGACGAGGTGACGAAGCACAGCAAACACGTCAAAGAGCTCTACGACGACGAAGATGGGTGCGTCATAGCTGGCAGTTGGCAATATTGTTGAGCTGCCGCTGACTCTGGCTCTGAACTGTTGATTTTGATGCAGCATCTTTGCGGAGGAAACGGAGAGTATGCGCGGGCGGGCGGTGTTCACGTCGTTCTATGAGCAGCTCAAGTCGATCCGGTCGTTCCATCGCAAGTACCCGAACTCGGCGGTCTCTCACGAGCCGAACTTGGAGGAGGCGCTGCATCCGAACGTCCAGTTCTCGGGCGAAGAGCGCTTTGGCAAATACGTGGACCTGAACGAGTTCTACACGCGGTTCCTGAACATTCCAGAGCTGAAGTGGTGAGTTGGGAAGTTATCCTGTTGGTGTTGTTGAATGTTGCTGATTAATTTGTGGTGCTTTTAGGCAAGCACGGAAGACGCAGGAAGCTTTGAGCTCCAGTGCCAAGACCAAGGGAAGGAAGCAGCCAACAGGCTCCTCGATTGACTACCTGGCGTATCTGGCGTCATTCTCTGACTTTTCGGCCATTCCAGCCGCACAGAAGACGCAGTCGGCGCCGTACCAACAGTACCTGAAAGACTTGAAGGAGTATTTATTGGCTTTCTATCGTCGCACGCAGCCTCTCGTGGATCTTGACGACGTGATTGATGAAACATCTGCAAAGTTTGAGAAGCAGTGGGCGCTGCATGAAGTCACTGGATGGGATTCGAATCAGGATGAGAGCACGAACCACAGCAACACTTCTGCACATTTTTGCAAGCTTTGCAACAAGCAGTTCGGCTCCGAGGGTGTGTACAACGGCCATCTGACAGGAAAAAGGCACAAGAAGTTTGCTGCTGCTGCTGCAAAGGCTTCGAACGGTTCTGCCAGTAATGGTGCGGCTTCTAACGGCGCCAACGCAAGCAAAGACGCCAAGAAGGAGTTGGAAGCGAAGCGAATGGCCATTGCATTCGACGAAGTGCTGATTCGACGAATGTACGAGCTCCTCACAGAGGTCGTGCAAGGCACTATTTCGTACTTGGAGCTGAAGCAGACTCGCACACACGAGGAGCTTCAAGCTGAAATTGAGGAGGAGGAGGAAGGCGCGTTCTCTGATGTGGACGTGGAGAACGAGAACGACGAGGGTGAAGACGAGGAGGAGCAGCTTTACAACCCATTGAACTTGCCTCTGGGTTGGGACGGAAAACCCATTCCGTACTGGTTGTACAAGTTGCACGGTCTCGGCGTCGAGTTCAAGTGCGAAATCTGCGGCAACCACAGTTATTGGGGACGACGTGCATTCGACCGCCACTTCCAGGAATGGCGCCATGCCTTTGGTATGCGCTGTCTGAAGATTCCGAACACGAAGCATTTCCACGACATCACGCTCATGAGGGATGCCATCCAGCGTAAGTACTGCTGTGTGGTTAATCGTGTTTGTTTGATTGAGTCTGACTGGGTATCCGATTTGTAACCTGCTGTGTTTTGCTTAACCAGTGTATGAGAAGTTGAAGGACCAGATCGACGCTGAGAGCTGGAATTCGTCGAATGAGGAAGAGTTTGAAGACTCGGAAGGCAACGTGCTCAACAAAAAGACGTACGAGGATCTGGCGCGCCAAGGCTTGCTGTAGGCGGAAGTGTGCAAGTCTTGGAAGGGGACACGTAAGATTGTCGCCTTGATCTTCCTTGGAACCACCAAATCAACTCATTGATCATGTTGCTCATTTAGCTGCGTAACCCAGGCTACTTCAAAGACTTCAATATGGTTTGCTACTTTATAATACTTGTCCTATGCGTCGAACGAAGACCACCTACGGTTTGACCATTTCGATGCTCTGCTCTGTGTTGTAGCCGGTGGAACACGTGCGCTGCTTGTACTTGACCATAGCTTGATTGACTACTTTGGTGGTGGAGCACTCGACCCAGACCTCGTGCCGCTTCTGCGCAAGCAATTCACGTGTCGTCGTTTGCTCGAGAGTATCCCAGTCCGATGCAGGAGGCACCATCAGCAGAGGACTATCGCAGTTCACGATTGTCTCCGGCAGGTCATACTTGTAGTAATAGTGACCTTTGTGGTCGCCATTGACAAACCCATACTTTTGGCAGTAGTGGATGCCTACTGGCGGGTCGGGCGGCATGACGACTGCAGAGCTGTCTTCACATGGGTTTGGCAGTGTTTCGTCCACAAAATCCCAGTACTCGCGCTGGCCCATCGCTAGTTTCGGGTGCGTTGCTCCAAGATTCGTCAAGAGCGTGTGCTTGATCCCATGGTTTGCTACAGCCAGCGAGTACGCGAACATCTCGACCATCCAGGCGTCGTCTACTTGGCGGCCGCGCACCACAAAGTCGCAGTAGTCGTCGACCATGGCCACCATGTCGTGTCGAGTCATGATGTACGGCGGCCCTGTGCTCGAGTAGTATTCGCGCGCATCTTCACGGGTCACGTTCATGCAGGCTTTCCCGGCGCAAACGGCCTCCAGTTTCTCTTTGGCATGCTCAGCGTACCAGCCAGAGTTGAGGTAGTTGTACCAGTCCTGCGCTACGGCGATGCCGTCGGCCACCGTGTCGTTCACGGTGGCCACATCTCGCTTGCCGTGATAGTACTTTGTCACGTCCCGACCAGTGTTCACCTCGAGGGGCTTGAAGAAGACCATATCTCCGTCGATGAGTGCAATGATGTCGTGCTTCACGGGCGGCTGCGCGTTCCGCAAGAAGTGGCGCAGTGCGAATGGCTTGTTGTACGGGGTGTAGTCGTCTGTGACATTGGGCGTTGGGTGCGGCGAGTACGACGGTGTGAAGTGTCTGCGGAAGTCGTAGTACAGCGTGGGTTCGCGCATGACTTGGTCGCGCTGGGCGTCGGTACAGCCGGACAGGATCTGGGTGATCGGGCCGCGCTGACCCACAGCAACAGCCGAGTACTGCAGGATGGTCTGCAGCGGGACCCGTCGACCTTGGCTGCAGCCCATGCTGAAGACGATGTGCAGCTCGGTGCGGTCCTCGTCGCCCTGGTAGATGCTGCGTGGGGCTGGTTGATGCAGCAGCGAAGTCGTCGCAGCTTCCGTTGCGGCAGCCGTTGGAGCCGTGGCGGAGACCGTGCGGTTCTCGCTGCTGAGCTCGTCGTCCTTGAGCTGCCCCTGCTTGGCCAGCAGCAGCGTCACCAGCTCGTCCACGGCCTTGGAGTTGCGCAGCCTCGTCTCGACGCTGCGCTGAGCGTTTGCTCGATCGAAGTAGCCGCTGGTGATCATGCCGCGGAAGTTGAGCACGGCCACGATCGCGAGCGAGGTGGCCAGCAGTGCCAGCACCAGCCAGCGCTTGTCGTACGAGGACCGCGACCTCGGCGGGAGCCGCTGCGGCGCCATCTTGGACGGCTGCGGTTGCAGCTTGACAGCTCGACGGAGAAAGTCAAAGTGAAGCGACTGACGTGGGGTGTCATTCCCCATGGCCTACCCCGCGATCCGACACGATCACGATAGTCGACGAAGCGCCAGCTGCAACAGGCGAAGGTACCATTTCGGTACACTTCTTGGCGAGATCCACACAGGAGGAACCGGAGTATCGACGGCCACGTTAGATGGCAGCGCGTTGCATCTTTGAAGTTGTCACACGTCGCAGATATGCTTTCATCATTCCGATACATGTCGTTGATTGGCTGAAAAGCATGAAAAATAGGTATCTTTGTGGTCATTCCCGAACTTGACTCGTGCATGCACCGACTTGCTTGCCTCGCGCAGCAACTTCACCCCGGTGCTAAAACCCGCCAGCTCTCCACCAGAATGACGACTGCTCTGATCCCCATCGTACGTCTAGCGATGAAATGATATCACTGTCGTCGTCGGATTCAAGTAGTAATACTACTTTTGGTCCCGACCAGGCCGACGGCTCGGAGGAGATCGAGGCCATCACGCTAGCGGACGTGCTCACGCGCGGCGGCGTCGAAGTGACGCTGGCCACCGTCGGCAGCAAGCCCAACAACATCGTGACCATGTCGCGCGGCGTCAAGGTGCAGGGCGACGTGGCCATCGAGGCCTGCGTCGGCAAGAGCTTCGACCTCGTCGTGATCCCCGGCGTACGTCGTCATCTTCACCAATTACTATTTTTGATATATAGTAAACGGCGAATCCTATAGTATACTATTAATGTTTCTGCATTACTATTATAGGGAATGCCGGGTGCCGAGCACCTGCGCGACTCCAAGGAGGTGGTGGCGCTGCTGCAGAAGCAAAAGGAGGGCGGCAAGCTGTACGGCGCCATCTGCGCTGCTCCGGCCGTCGTGCTGCACTCGCACGGTTTGCTGGCCCCCGGGGCAGCCACCAGCTACCCTAGTTTTGAGCCCAAGATGACGGGTGTGGGCTTTAAGCACGAGAACGTCGTGGTAAACGGCAAGTGCGTGACGAGCCAGGGCCCGGGCACCGCCATGGCCATGGGCGTGAAGCTCGTGGAGCTGCTCTGCGGCCTCGAGAAGGCACAGTCGGTCGCCCAGGGACTGCTCAACACCCCCATGCCTTGAATGTCTTTCTGCATGGGGTTCCGAAGCGGACCACCAGTTGTGATGGCCAGATATCTTGAGCCAAGTCATCTTCAGTGCCAGGTTTGGACTTAATGAAAGAGTTCACTGTGTGACTATGTTGACACTACTCAGCCGCTCTAGAAATGTAACATAACATACAGCATACCGTCGACCACAACAACGCATTCCAGCACTTCTGAAGGCAGTTTCCGGGGGGGGGGGTTCCAGCACAAAAATCGGAGGCTCTGGAAGCAGAGACATCGCGAAACGTGGTGTCAGTGCGTCTAATTTCAAAGCAGTACTTTGAACGGTACGAGCAGTTCCCAAAATTTCCATTCTCGGGAGAAGCGACCAATGAAATCGGGAGGTGACGAACCAAGTGAATTGGCGGTCATTACAGGCTTTCGAGTTGTTGCAATTATCTGTGCTTCGAGTGAGCTTCGGGCCATTTCAAGTTGAAATTCAACGCTGCTCACGTTGCTGTACCCGCAGAAAAGTTCAGTATGATACGCTACCACCAACGGGTGGTATGCCTGCATCCAGTTTACTGTATCTACAGTCGACTTGATGCTCGTAAACGTCATTCCCCAATTTATCGCTCCGACATGAAGCAGCAGCACGTGAAACACTTCACGGCTTTAATACTCGGAGTCCTGATCGGGGTCAGCTCGAGTGAGAGAGCTCGTTCTTCTGCAGAGACTTCGACCAACTTTTCCAAGAAAGCCGCCGTTGACAGTGCCTGGTCTTCTACATCCAGCAGCCACGACTACTTGCCAGATTTCCCCACTCCACCGATGCCAGCGACTGGACCCCCCACCGGTGTTCCTGAAACTTTCCGGGTGGTGGTGATCCGTCAGACCGATACCCCACCAACTACCCCACCGCCACCAGCTCCCATTCCGACAACAACTACACCGACTGGCACAATGCCGAGCTCACGTGCTGCACCGACTGCACCTGTGAAGCTGGTAATACCCCCTTCGGCTGCTGCTCCCAGTCCAAACGGAAACTCCCCTGCGACTGCACTACCAGCTCCTAGCAGGACTGAAAACAATATACTCCGTGAGGCAAGCGAAGAGGACGATATCGACGCATCCGCGTCTACGGGCGACAAGGAAAAAGGGTCTACGTCAAGCAAAATTGCTAGTTCTGGCACTTCCGGAGGCACATTTCGGGATGTGGTTACCGGTACCAGCATAAGCGTCAAGAGCACAGACGGCAGCAATACTGTGGATGATGGTGCTGGATCGCTTGACGAGTCTGTTCTGAAAGGCGTAGTGGATTCCCGCACGTCGACTTGGGGCAGCTTTGACGATGTGCATGCTGAAAGCACTAAAAACAACGGCAGCATCGAGATCAGCTCGTCGGGTGGAGAAGCCTCCAGCGAAATTGGAAGCGAAGGTGACGCCCAATCGACTGGCTCCGAGATCAGTTCGGGGCGTCGTGCGGCTGCTTCTATCGCGTATTTGCTGCCGATTGTGCTAGTTATTGCCCACGCAGCTCAGTAAAACGTGCCTTTTGCGTATTCTTCTTCCCACTTTTTAGATCGATGAGTACTTAGTAATCGCCTCTCGCAGCCACTTTCTCCTCGGTTGAACACAAATCCGATGTTTTCCTCTATCGACATTTCCGTATCAAGCGGTGCTGATGAGGACCTCACGTCACAATAGATCAGCGGAGCAGGTCCAACGTCGGCCGGAATAACAACAATTTAGTCGGATCGGAAAAAAAAAATGTCAGTGTTAAAAACGTTCTGGCAGCAATTTCAGCAGCGGCATCGGGATGAATGTTTCCAGTTTCGACGGAAATTTGGGTGGAATTGGACCTCGACCAATTGCATTGTCAGCGAGCTCTCGTGGCTGCTGGTATATTTGTCAGCGCACAGGGTTTTTCATTGCTCAAACGTCCAGAAATCGATGGTAAGGAGGAGAAACCACTGTTATTCATGAAATTCAAATGAATCACGACATGCAAAATGATAACCGTACTTCTCAAGCACTAGTGCTTTAGTGCACCGCTTGATCCACCGTTAATTCGTTCCCCCCACAAGTCCAGACCGCTAAGATAGTGCACCGCTCAACGGACGGGCGGAGATGACCATTCATCTGCACTCTGTAGCCAATTTTCCCAGCGGTCTTCCACAAAATAGCTGTCATTCTCCAACTTGCCACCATGGCGCGTAAGTTCTTCACTGTATTCATGTTGGCCGCTGTGGTTGATATCACAGCAGGCCAAAACTCCCGGTCCGCTTCAGGATCATCTACAACCTCTTTGATTGAGACCGCGAACCCAGCTTTGAATCCAGATCCCGCCTCGACCGAAACCGGTGGCATCAGCGTTTCCGGTGATTCCACGGCACTCAGCACTGGAGCCAGCTCTTCAACCTCAAGCAGCAGAGATAATTCAACTCCGCCACCCACCGCTCCAACTCCAACTTTTCGCTTGGCGACAGGTGGTACGGCCAGCCCAGCGACGTCGACAGCAACAACGGAGACACCAGCGCCACCTCCAACCGATCTAGTTACTGTCACGCCCACTGAAGTTCCGGTGCCAGCACCCACCGACACAACAGCGCCCCTGCCTGCACCTGTCACCCAAGCTGTGCGAACGCCAAATCCAACATTTCGTTTGGTCACGGGCGATACGGACAGCTCAGCGGTTCGTGTACCCACGGAGGCCCCACCTCCACCTCCAGTCTCCACGGAATCCACCAGTATCCTCACACCGAGCGATGCCAACTCACCGGTAGCTCCAGCATCGTCAGAGACTCCACCTTTGTTGCCCGGTGATTCCATCAGCCCGAGTAGCACTTTGACTCCTGAAAGTTCCGTACCAAGAACTCCTGATCCAACATTTCATCTGGTGACGAGCGATTCAGTCAATCCAGAGGCTACGATATCCACTGATGCCCCAGCGTTCTCCACTACTGAAGTGCTGTTGCCTCCATCCACCGACATCCCAGTGGTTATCACTCCAACGGAGGCTCCTATTGCAATTCCTGACGTATCCAACGACGTCCCTACTTCGAGCAGTGTGCCAGCTACTTCAGCACCGAGAACGCCAGACCCAACATTTCATTCCGTGATAGGCGATACGACCACCGAAGCGCCAATCGAGGCTACAGAAGCCCCAGCGTCGATCGCACCCTCCACTCCGAATACTGCTACGACATCAATCACGACAGCTCCAGCAACGACGTCTCATTTGGCATCGGACAGCGTGGTTGGTTTGGCTACAAGTACTCCGACAATTTTGCCAGTATTACCTTCCGCCGACGTGACGACTCCAGCCGAAAACCCCACGCCGGCAACCCCGCTTCCCTCACCCGCACCGCAACCGATTTTTCGTGATTCTACGCCTGGTGTTTCAATCGATTCAAGTCGTCAGGGAACTGGTAGCCGTGGGGCTGCAAACACGTCACCCAGCGCTACATCTCACGGTGGAAAACAAGAGGCGTCAGTTGCTGCCAGCAGCAGACAAGAAAAAGATAGCGCGTCGACTTCAGGAAGCTACGTCGAGGGGACGTTTAAGGACGCGGTGCTCAACAGAACCACCGGTAGATCCGGTAGCGTCGATGACTTGGAAAGGCCGACTGACAATTCAATTTTTAACAACACCATCGCCTCCCAGACATCGAGCCCAGGCAGTTTTGGCGATGCAAGTGCTGCTGGAGACACCGGCAGCGTCGAATTTAGCTCGTCTTCAGCAGAAATCTCCAACGATATCGGCAGCGATGGCGCCGCTCAAGCAAGCGGGTCGAAGTCCAGCTCCGGTGTTCGTGCTGAATCTGCGCTGCCGTTAGTCGGCTACATTTTAGTCGCATTTGCCGTTTTCTACTAAATTCCGGATCAAGCTGACCGTGCCGCTTTTACGAAATCGTTTGCACAGTTCTTCCTTCGGAAGCTGAAATACAACGTGAGTCAACCTACCGGTAGCTTCACAACGTCTCGCAGTTATCTGACCTCAAACGTATCGACGGTTCGAACAACGAAGCTCGCTCCGTTAACAACGGTATGCTCAGAAGTGCCGATACTACTACGAAGTACTACCTCGAATTTGGACGTAGATTCGGGTGGGACGAGAACTCAAGCGGCTGCACTCTTTAGCGCATTGGCATCGGGCGTTATGGTTGCTCTAGCTCTCGTCGAAATTATAGTAGTCGTGTTCTAGAGGAAATCGGAGAAATGGCAACGAATTCATTCACGTAAGTGTTTGAGTAATTCCTAATACGATGGAGTCGAGAAGTGGTTTGGCTTTGTTGCGTTCGAGTCATAGCACGATCAAGGGACATTGTTCTTCTCGTCCAAGCTGTCGCTGCTGTCGGTCGCTAAACCAGTTTCATCAACTGCACAATTGGCTTGAGCGTCATCGCGGCGGCAGATCTTGGAGTGGGCAAGGCCAATAATGGCCACGACGAGTGCCATCCCACCGACACAACTCAATGCGATGCCAGTGAAATTCCTCGGCTTTGGTTCCTCAGCATCGTCCACCATCTCCTCTCCGGATAGTCGTCGAACAGATCCTGGCACTATTTTTTTAAGCACGGAGCAGTTGACAAGGAACTGGTTGTCTTCGTTCTTCGTCGCTCGGCAGAGTCTGCAGGTCGTGAGCGCGGTGCAACCCAAAGCGGTGGGGCGAGGAACGTTGCACGTTTTGTCGGTCACAAACGAAATTCCACTCAAAGTCGACTTTTTCACGAGTGCAGCGCAGTCGGTAGCAGTAGAAGCTGGAATTGTGCTTGTCGGCGCCGACTGGGATGGAGTTGGTGCTGGGATCTGCGTAGCTGGCGTCACACTGCTGCATTTTGCGAGGTGGCTACTTTGCGGAGATGCAAAGTTCTGACAGTACCGGCAAATGCCGTCCGAGAAGCAGCCCACGCCACCATTCGTGCACGAAACATCTTCGATCGCTGAGATTCCTACGCCTTGATCTCCGCTTGACACGCGAGCTGCGCACGAAGTTGAGGCTGTTGCATCCCCGACCACCCAGATGCACGCGAACGCAGTCCACACGACGGCAACAATTCGATAGTTGCGCATGCTGGTGCTCGTCGGTGTTTACCAGGTGTGTCTTTGAACTGTGGAATCCGCTGAAGAGCCGAGACTGAAAAGTGTAGGTAGACTGGTGATGAATATCGCAAACTAGTGGGATCGCGGAGGTTCAGCGGCTTGAACTATGCGATGGAGCATCGTCGCCTTGGAATAAATTTATGAACGTTGGGAATTTTCGCGAAACTGGTTCAACACTCGACAAGAAACAACGAAAAACCCAACGAAAATAAAGTTCTGGAGAAGGAATTGTGTTGTGCTGCTTGAATGGGATGTTAAGGATTTTGCTTGACATGGATGAGAGAACACAACTCGGATGAATAATAGTAAATCATGTTTACGTCGTACTCGCAAAGGAGTGATCGAACCACGAGGAGAAGATCATCTGGTGTGCTCTAAACTACAGGCTCAGGGTCGGCAGCTTCTACATGTAGTGCAGAGCTCTTGAGCACGTCACTAGATTTAAAGAGTGGCAATCGACGACTGACTCACGACCATTACCAGCGAACCCTCGCGCGGCGTGTAGCCACGGCCACCGTGGGGGGTCAACAGATCGCCGTCCGGGCAATCTTCGGGCGTCATGGGCTCGTCATACGGGTCGCGACGGCCCTTAACGTACATGATACTCATCATTGCCACCACGATCAGTGCCACCACGGCGGCGGCTGCAGCGATCGGAACGGAGACACCCGTTGCTGTCTCGACAGCGTCAGTAGTTGACGCAGTCGAAACAGTCAGCTTCCCGGAGCTTTGGACGGTGGTATCCGCTGCAGTTGAGTCGATCGCCACCGCTTCTGCCTTGTCGGACCCCGTGAATGAAGAAGAATTTGCTGTCGCGCTTTCCGTAGCTCCTTGGTCTTTCAGCACTTTGCAGCTGATGAGGTACTGGTTGGCTTCGTTCTTGTAGTTACGGCACAGACGGCACGAAGTCCGACTCGAGCAGCCCAGAAGTGTCGGAGAAGCGACGTTGCAGCGGCTTTCAGAGACGTACGAGACGCCCTCCAGTCCAGATCGAGACACCACCGACGAGCAGGTCGTGCTGGTCGATGCTGCGGTCGGTGACGGGGTGTACGCCGGTGCTGACGTCGGCGAACTTGTCGACGTTGTGCTGGTCGACGTCAAACTTCCGCCGATGTCGGAGCACTTGAGGAAAGGGGCGCTCTGCGTGGTCGCTCTCGTTTGGCAGAATCGGCACTGCCCGCTCTGGAAGCAGCCCAACCCGTTGGCAGCGCACGTGGGGCTCGTAGCTGCCACGGCAGAAATCCCCACGCCTTGGTCGCCAACCGAGACGAGCGACAGACAGTCGATAGCCGACTCCTCCGAACTAGCCGTCGGCTTCGAAGCTGCCTTGGCTTTCCCGCTCGACTCCGTGGCCGAAGATGACGAGACTTGGATCTCGGAGCAAAGTCTCAGGTGGTCGACCGTGGAGTCGGGCGTCCTGCAGAATCGGCATTGATCTCCGTACGGGAAGCAGCCCAGTCCGCCTGCCACACACGAAGCGTCCTCGACTGCGCTGATTCCAATGCCCTGGTCACCGGTCGACACCCTGTCCGCGCACGAAGTCGCTGTCACGATGCTGGTCACTACGTTGAGCGCAGCTAACACGAGAAAGACGGCGCTCGAAAGCTGAAGAGCTCGCATCGTAAAAATTCCCCGGCTGGTAAACGACTGCAAGAGTTTTCTAGGGCTGCTAGCTGGATCTGTCGAGTACGGAGCGGTCTGCCAATTGGCGAATGAACTGCACCGCAACTCCACCAAGAGGCTTCCGTGTGGCTGTCGACAGCGTGGGGGATAACGGTGACAGCTTGAAACCACTGGAACCTCAAACGGATCCCAACATTCAAGCACGTTCTCCTCTGTCACGTCAAGTAGGGGGGTGTAGATAGAGACTGTTTCCACTCGAAACGACCCGAGTCGTCCCAAGCCAAGCCGACGCAACGTCTCGCTTCCTCGCTCCTTCCGCCTCCACATTAGTCACAGCTAATGCCTCCACTTGGTCCCATGGCCATTGCGCATCGGCGGCTCGAGAAAGCCTCGGAACGTTCGCGTCTCCGCGTCCCACCGGGCCCCGTACCCCAGCGCGTTGCGGATCTCCATGGTCCCATGAGCGTGAGGGAGACTGTGGATGTTTTTCCACGTGGCGGAGGCCAGGAGCTCACGCACTTTGGCCTCCGCGCGCGCATTCTTGGCGGCGTCGTTCCCGTTCAGCTCCCCCCACCAGCCACTTGAACTCCGTGCACAATGTTTGCTGAACGCCCGCGCGCCCACCGTGAGCGGCTCGTCGGGCGTGTGGCGCTGCGTGAACGCTGCAAGACACTGGCGGAGCGTGAGCGGGGCCAGCTCGCGGCTTCCCACGGTCTGCTGGAAGCCCAACAAGGTGAGGAGCCCCCGCGCGCCGCCCAGTTCGGCTACAAGCGACGTCGCCGCCTCGAAAGCGTCTTCCGCGGCGCCTCGTTCGACCACCGCAACGAACGCGTGGACGGTGTCGACGGGGACCTCAAGAACTCTCTGTCGGCTTGTGCACTCGGGGGTCACGCCCTCGATTGCCTCGGCCGCTTCGGCTGAGAACGCCCAGAGCGGGTTCGTGCCAGTCCCGTGCCACGCGGTGATTATGGCCGCCAACTGAGTCGCGTACGATGCGCCGCTCACCCCCACGAGAATTTTGCCAACCGGGAGCGGGTTTGCCACTTCGTCGCCATCGCTGTCGCGAAGCAGCATCTGCGCGCGGAATTGAAACGGGTCTTCGGCGTCCTGAACGGACGGTTCTCGCGAGAAAAACGAACGCAACGCGAGTTCAATGCGACGTTCGTCCATGATTTTTTGCCACTGGCAATGTTTCACAGTGAGCCAAATATCGTTTGGTGTAGCCATCTTAGCAGTGAAAAGCGAACGAGTTTTTTAAAGCATTTTTATCGATTATCTGTTTGCCAGGAAGTTTGCCGGTTGGAAATGTTCATAAAGTAGTGGAAGGTGCTGTGATAAGGTGCATGGGGAGCACGCTTGGTCAATTACGCCACTGTGAGGGCGTCAGTGCAGTCGTCGTCGCTGTTTGGCGTCGATGCCGAGACAGGCGACGGCGTCCCGGTCGGAGCAACGGCAGGAGTCACCGTCGGGGTCACCGAAGCACTCGACGTCGTGGCGCACGCGATCAGGTGCGCGCTCTGTGTCGTGTTGAATATCTTGCAGAAGCGGCAACCATCTTCACCAAAGCAGCCCACGCCGCCGGCCGAGGGGCACGTCGGGGCGTATTCTCCCGAAATGCCGACGCCCTTGTCGCCGGAAGACACCTGATCCGCGCAGGTTTCGGCCTGAACCCCAGTCCAGACCCACAGCAGCACCAACCCGGTGACCTGGAGCACGCGCATCTTGATGTCGGAGGTGCGCTGTGCTCTGGAGCTGGAGCTGGAGCTGGCTGCGGGCTGGGCAAATGGATAATGGCCGAGCTGCACAGCCGCAGCCGCCAGCGAGGAGGAACCTTGGGCCTAAAGATATCGGATACCCGGCATCAGACCACGAAGACGGCGCTCCTAAAGATATCGGCACACCACCTGCAAACCGCAGTGCTCCAGTCTCTTTAGGTAACAAGGCACGAATCTGACGCGTTCAGCGTTGAGGCACTGCCATGACAGGCGTGTCAACTTGACACGCTTGTGACACTGGCAATCATCGTGTCTGTCCTCGTAGCTCAAGAGAGCGTCGGAGCAAGCTGTCTGCGCATGTGAAACTGCGCTTGCTTCAACTGGTTGCTCGCCTCGCTGTCACGCATGGTCCGCCCTCCCGCCGTGCACACAGGCGCAGACGCAACGGCCATCGCTGGCAACATGCGGCTGTTGCATCCGCGTTATTAATACTAGGTCCTGCGCTCCTGCTTGCCGTGCTCTGTGGAGTAAGTCAGTGTCTGGATCTTCTTCTGCCTCCTGCGTGGCGACGAAACGTCTGTCAACGCCTTGGGGGCCAGTAAAGCACGCGTGCAGCGCTCGAGGCGGCCAGCTTGGGCAGTTGATGGCACGAGCCGACCCCCGGAACGCCTTCGTGAGTCTCTTGGTCTCTGGCCGGCACCGGAAGAGACGCTATCAGATCTCGATCGCCCCCTCCGTTCGCACCTCCGAGCTCCAGCCGTCGAAAACAAACAAGGACCATGAACAACCTCGAGAACTCCTTCATCGCCGGCGCCGGCGCCTACGTCAAAGGCAAGTACGCCATCACGTCCACGGGGGTCGTCCGAAAGGGAACAGGTCGCGCCTTCAGCGTCGTGCCGGAAGAGCTCGAATGGGGCGGCCAGGTGATCGGACGGGGGGCCAGCGGCTGCGTGCTGCGATCCCGACACCGACCCACCAACACGCCGCTCGCTCTCAAGATGATCAACATGTACGACAAGACCAAACGCGAACAGATCATCCGCGAGATCAACGCGCTCTTCGACGCCAAATGTCCGTGTCTCGTAACCTTCTTCGGTGCATTCCTCCGCGACGGGGCCGTGGTGCTCGCTCTCGAGTACATGGACGGCGGCTCGCTAGAAAACGTGATTCACCAGCTCGGGACCATTCCGGAGCACGTGCTGGCCAGTGTGGCCTTCCAGATCCTCCACGCGCTGTCGTATCTCAAGACCAACAAGCGCGTCCACCGCGACATCAAGCCGCCCAACATCCTGCTCAACAGCCAGGGCCAAGTGAAGCTCTCGGACTTCGGAATCGCCTCGGAGCTCGGCAACTCCATCGGTACGTCGTCCTGTGCTGTAAAGCTCCAATTGTCGCCTCTGACCCTTGTCCGTTTTGCTCCTTGCAGCCATGTGCGGCACCTTCGTAGGCACCTTCCGCTACATGTCGCCCGAACGGATTCAGCACACGCAGTACAGCTACAGCTCGGACATCTGGAGTCTCGGCCTCGTGCTCATGGAGGCCGCCACAGGCGTGTACCCGTACCCGAAGCACAAGACGTGCATCGACATGCTGCAGAGTGTGTTGGAGGCGCCGCCGCCAGCTCTTTCGCCGCACTATTTCTCGCAGGACTTCTGCGACTTCCTGCAGCAGTGTCTGCGAAAGAACCCACTGGACCGCGCTTCGGCTGACACTCTGCTTGAATCACCTTGGTTGCAGCGCTGCGGAGCCGTCAGTAAGTCCCAGATTCGATTCCGTTCTCGGCGTATTGTCGAGACCTGCAGCTAACAGTGCACCTTGTTCTTTTTTGCGTTGCAGACCTTGAGAGCTCAGTCGCGAACGTTAGGCATTGGATCGACTCGCTCCAGTAACTTGCTCCACGCCGCAGTACGGCGACTGACCTATAGAGAAACAGACTACAACACACACTGTGAGCCAGACGTGAACCAAGCACCCCACACGCGTTGTCGATAATATGACTCGTGTTGTAATGTTACATGTTAGCTTTTAAATAATATCTCTTGGGCGGAGGAAGACGCTCCGCCGTTCTGTTCACGACAATGAATCACCGCACAGACGGCTTCCTTTCACGTCACGGCACTCACTGGGACTCGGCGTCTTCGGCCGCGCAGTTGCCCATAATGTAGCCCATAGCAGCTTGCAGGCACGCCAAGTAGTAGGCAGCCTCCGATCCGTCCTGGGACTCGTCAATGGCGTACTGCTCCATCAGATACACCTGCGAGTGCAGGTGCGGCAGCTCGCAGCGGCTCAGCACGTACACCAGCAGAGGCAGCAGGACATCGGCGGAGATGCAGCTGCTGTCCAGGCCAAGTCCTTCCTTGGCCTCTCGGTACAGCGTGCACACAGCACGCATGAAGGATGACAGCACACTGGAGGGCACCAGGTGCGGGATCTGGTTGAACGCAGCGATGGACTCGCTGAAGATCTCTTGCTGCTTGGCCTCGTCGGGGATCTCCACCGGGATACCGACCTCCTCGATGCCCGTCTCGCGCATCTTGGCTGCGTGATCACGCCACGAGGCGTTAAGCTCGTCCAGGTCGGCGGCGGTGCCACGGTAGCACGCGCAGGCGAGGCGGCTGAAGACCATGTGTTCCACGAATACACGCAGAGCTGGCAGTTGGGTCTTGTCCAGCTTGGACTCCGCAGCCACGGCGTGCACGATCTCCTGGACCAGCGACTGCATGACGTCGCGCGGCGCTCTGTCGTCGAAAATGGTCTTGGGTCCGGGCTGGCTGCTGGCGCGCGTGAAGGAGCGCATGGTGTCGAGGCAGAGCTTGTCCAGCGCCTTCTTGAGCTCGGGCTTGAGCAGCTTCTGGCGGCTCAATAGCTTCTCGAAGCGCACGAGCGCGGCCGAGGGCTCGTCCTTGCCGGAGGTCACGCTGTTCACCTGTGCCAGCAACTGCTGCAGCGTCAGGCCGCTGGGCTGCATGCTCTTCTGGCCGTGCAGCTCCACGAGCTTGCCCAGATAGTTGGCCTGGAGCTGCAACACCTGTCTCAGCCAGTCCTCGGCCAGCGCGCGGTCCGACTGCTCGATGCCGTCGAGCAGCGTCTGGCTCGCGGCGAAGCTGCTTCGGTGGCGCTGCGATCCAGTGGCCAGGTCGTCGGCCTCGTCGAGCGCGAGCAGCGTGCGCATGTCGCTAAGCACGGCCATCGAGCGGTTGCCCGTGGCCACCTCGGCCACGAGCTGCATCTGCAGCAGCGCCACCTGGTCGCGGCGGCCGGAGCTGAGCCAGCAGCCCACGCTGCGCAGGAGCTCGCGGCGCTTGGACAGGCGGGCCTTGCGCTTGAGCACGTGCTTGGACTCCTGCTGGATGCGGCGAGTGAGCTGGTCGAGCGCCGAGCACGCGGCCGGGTCTGTCGCCCCGGCGGCGTCGAAGCTGCGCCAGCGGCGCTGGCCCGCGGCTGCGGCCGGGAGCGCGTGGTCCACGCCGCCGAACGAGAAGGTGCTGGGGATGGAGGTGCGGCGCCGCAGCGCGGCGGCCTCGGACTCGATGGGCGCGGCGGCGGCGGTCGGGGACGTCGCGGCGGGCGCAACAGCCTTGGCGTCCACGACGCGCTCGGCCGCCGAGTTCCCACCCGCCACTGCGCTGAGATCCTCCAGACCCATAGTAGTCTGCGACGGAGCAAGACCTGGTCTGAAATCCAACCACTTACGCACTGCAGCGGAAAAAAGCAACTGTGGCCGAGTGGCAACGTTGAGGCTGGCGGCAGAAAGGCGCCGGCCGCACGTGCGGGAGTCGTGGCGGGCAGCAGCGGTACCGCCTCGGCAGCTGGCATCCAGTGTCCGAGGGAGATCCGGTCCTGCAGGGTATGAAGTCTGGCCCGCCATACGGGCTCCAAGTTGATTGCTCTCGGGGCGAGAGCAATCGAGATCCTAATTTTTTTTTATCGCACGCAGACAGGTTCGGCGATTTGAAATCGCGTGCGGGTCGGACTGAGCACGGCATAGCTCGGAATTGCGCTCGAGCTCCATTTGCAGGCGATCAGCCATGCGGTTTATACTGACGGCAGGGCTGCTGGGGTGGACAGCCCAGCCCAGAGAGAACCCGGCGGCCAGGTGTCCGCTCCGCCATGCAGCTGGGCCAAAGTACTCACGGAGCTTGCGGCCAGCTGACGGCGCGGCCACCACGTGTGTATCGCAGCGCCGCGGAGCTGGGTTCCTGTCCGGCGTCGCAGCGCGGCCAAGATCTTTTCGCCCTTCGCATAAGAAAAGGTTTCCTACATATTGTGCCTTCGCGCTCCAGTGAGCCGGCTCAACGCAAACATGCGAGTTTCTCTTGGCGCTCAGTTGAGCCGCTGCTCACGGACCGCTGGCTCTTCTGGGCCGCGCGCTTGCTGGCGTTGCAGAGACCGTCGCGGCGAGGCCATCGCCACGAGCGCCGCTCCGCATGCCGGGAATGCCGACACACGAGCGCGCGTTGAAATGTTGTCTGTTAGATCGCCGCGGTGGTGGGATGGGTTCGGCGTTTCGAATGAGCGCACGACGAGACCGCTTCATCGAACACCACCAGCAAGCCTTACCCACCACCACGACTTTGGGTTGCTGGCACTGAGCGGCAGTGCTGCACTGTGCTCTCGATCGACAGCGAAGAGCGGCTCCGCTGCCGACGAAATTACCGCGGCCCACCCTCGCCGAGGGCGCTTCTCATCGCGCCAGAGCGGTCTGACAGGACGCATACGTTGGCGACCAAGGGGAGCGCGGGGCTGGTGTGCTGCGTTCAACACAACAGTGGAGCGTTTCACGCGGGACTGCACACGCAGCATTGATTGTCGGGGCGGCGGCGGTTTTCCGCTGCTTAATCTACAGCACTGCTACTTACTGCTTAGGTACTGCTCGCATGGGAACGCCGCGTCGCGAGTGGGGTGACGAGCTTCGCGCTCGCTAGTCGCGATGATGCCTGTCTAGTAGGCAGTGTTTACTGGTTCTTCTTGGCCTCGAGCTTCTTGAGCGCGCGCTTGCGAAGCGACAGGTGGGTCATCATGGCGCCCTGCAGCACAGCAAAGTAAAGCACAAAAGGGCACAGTTCGTCAGTCAGAGAGGGCGCTGTCCGTGGGCTGGCGGCGTTTCCGACGCGCGCTGCTGCAGCACTAGTAACATACCTTAGCCAGGAGCCACGTGGGGGCGCTCTCGTACAGCCAGATCTGCAGGGCGTGCGGCCAGTAGGGCGACATGAGCGTGTCGTAGCCCAGATGCGCCACCGACGCGCGCGCGTACGTGGCGGGCGACGGCACCATGAAGCTCGAGTGGCGGATCTTAGCCAGCTTGGTGGACACGAACATGGGCACATGGCACTGGATGTGCAAGTTCTTAGCGGCGTACTCGGCGGCGAGGCACAGCGTCAGCTGCTCCACGTACTTCTTGGTGGCGCTGTACTCACTGAGCAGCGGCACGAGCATGCGGCCCGAGCCCGAGCTCAGGTTGACGATCACGCCGCGCTTGCGCTGCGCCATGCCGGGCAGCACGAGCTTGGTCATGACGGTGGTGGCGGTCACGTTGAGCTTGATGAGGCTGTCAACGCGGTCCTCCGGGAGCTGGTCGAAGTACTCGGGGAAGTCGTACGACACGCCCACGTTGTTGAAGAGCACGCCCACGTCCTTGACCTGCTCCAGCTGCTGCTGCAGTGCCTCGCGCACACTGGGCTCGTCCACGCGGTTGAAGTCCACGGCCAGGATCTCCACCTGCACCTTGGGGTACTTGGCCAAGATCTCGTCGCGCGCGGTCTCCAGGCGGCTCTGCGTGCGGCTCAGCAGCACGACGTTCATGCCCTTGCGCGCCAGCTCCATGGCCAGCGCCTTGCCGATGCCGTCCGTGGCGCCCGTGACCACGCCCCACTGGCCGAAGCTCTTGAGGCTCTTGGCCGGGCGCAAGAAGAACGCGTAGAGCGAGCCCAGCAGCTGCAGCGCCAGGCGAGACAGCACCAGGCAGCCCACGGCCGCCGAGACCTTCACGGCCAGAGGGGACGCGGCCAGCGCCGCCAGCAGTTCGAGCACGCGGTCAGCCATCTTGATGTCGGTCACCGAAGGAATAATGCCAGCCACACGAATGGGTTCGGCCCGATGATGCGGATGAGGGATCATTGCATGACGTCACATGTTTCGCACTTAACTACCTCTGTGTTTCTATATATGCGCACCTAGTAATACCTGCTAAAATGCATCATCCCTTCCTCGCGTGCTGACTACTACTACAGCCGCACTGCGACCATGGGCAAGCGGCGCGCGATCCGCCACATGCTGACGGTGTCGGACGGCTACTGGGGGTTCGTGCACCAGAAGCGCTTCTACCGCTGGCTGTACGCGTCGCTGACGTTCTTCGCCATCTTCGCCGTGGTCGTGGCCTTCTTCGACGTGGGTGCCGGAACGTCGTACGCCGCGAGCTTCGTGGCCAGCAAGTACACGCAGGGCCAGCTGGACGAGAACGAGCGGCTGCTGCAGTGGATCTACGTCTTCTACCCGACGCCCTTCGCCTTCGCCTGGTCCCTCGTCTACTTTGCGAAGTTCCTCTTCTGCTGGAAGATCAAGCGCCTGCGCAAGGCGCGCAACTACAAGTACAACCTCATGCTGGCCTCGCTGGTCGTTGCCATCTTCTACGCCGTCGTGCTCAAGTCGGTGCTCAAGATGACGCTCTACTCGGGCCCCAAGCTGCGCAGCGCCGTCGTGATCGGACTCTGCGAGCTCGGGCTCGTCGGGATTGAGGTGTTCGACGAGCGCAAGGAGCGCAAGGAGCGCCATCGGAAGAAGAAGCTGCTGCGCGACCAGCAGGCAGCGGAGGAGCAAGTGTATCGAGAGCATCAACGCAAGTCGGACGCAGCGGCGCAGCAGCAACTGGCGCATGCTAGGGACCCCGCGAGCGTGCTGTAGATGGAGCAAGGTGATGAAACCATCTCCATTGAGAAGGAGATAGACTACTGCATGTACCACATATTTAGGGGGGAGCCCGACAAGCTGCGACGGAGTCCCGATAAGTTAGAGCGGAGAGTGTGAATAGAGGTGTTTTGCATGATTCAGGATCCTCTTTCTCGCAGCTTAAGCTCTTGTCTTGTAGATTGGTGGCGTTGTCTTCATCGGTGACGCGATTCTGCTTGAACGACGCTTACCACGTGATCCATATCGGTCTGGCTGGTTGTCGCGGAGTCAACATTTTGTCATTCCGGACTGCAGCAGTGCATCGGGTCACTGGGCGACGGAGAGGCGACTGTCCAGTCGCTCGTTTCAAACTACTTTGCGCCAAGAGGAAGGAACCGCGAATTTGTTCGCTTCTTCGTACTATTCGACGCTAATGACCCTCAACGCGATGCACTGGATCCTCTTTGACTTCCAGCATCCGACAGCAACGATGCCGTGTGGAGGACTAGGACTGCAAAACGCCATTTACTTTTCTTCGTCGTCGGTGGTGCTGGGGGAGTTTTGCCTTGAGTTGCGAACACGTTTGAGAGCCTGGAGTTCGTCGAAGACTGGTACTGAACCAAGCGATGAAAACAGGCAGGAGGGGTCCTACCAGTCCTCAAAACACAAGCTTGGACGAACAAGAAGAACTTGTTGCCTAGCAGAATATCAGCCCCGAACATGGATTCGAGAAGAAAGCAGACTCCTCCACATCATCTGGCACTGAGAAATCCCCGCCCAGCAACATTTTTTTATCTATCGCAATCTCAAGCCCGATTTTTTTGGCAAGGACACGTATGACGGGCAGATCTATGGCTGCCCAAGCCAGGGATCAATGACTGGCTACTCGCGATGGCCTTCTGCGGCTCAAAGGACTACATCGCGTTAGAAGTCCTCGTACTCGGTGAGCAGTGCTCATCAAAGGTGCTGTTGTTCGACCACCGAGAGATGTACCCACATCGTTAATTTCCGATTTTCCTCGTGTGGTGCACCCTAATTATCAGAAAACAGAACGTTTCTAGCCATACTGAAACCTAGCGAAAATCCATTCTTTGTTGGCTCCATTTCTCTCGCAGCCTTCCTTCAACTGGCAGATTTCCTTCAGCTAAACGCAACGGCAGCATGGGCAACGAGCCCAGCAAGCAGCAGCGGCGGCAGTCGCAGGCGCGGCGCTGCGAGACGCAGACGGGTCCGCGCCCCATCGCCGGCCGCTCGGACGCGCTCACGCAGATGATCCCGGACCAGTTCACGGCGCTGCCCCAAGTGACGCAGTCGCTGAGACGCAGCGGCCTCGAGAGCTGCAACCTCATCGTCGGCATCGACTGTGCGGCGAACTATTTCTTGCAAGATTATACGTTATAGCAGGTTTGCCTAAGCGACTACCGGTCCCGTGATTGTTTGCGGCAGGCACCAAGTCTAACGAATGGAGCGGCAAACGCACGTTCGGGGGCCGCAGTCTGCACGAGATCGACAACCCGAGCGCGCGCAACCCGTACGAGGACGTGATCGAGACGATCGGGCGGACGCTGCGGGACTTTGGTGCGTCAAACGGCGGGCTCTTGTTGCCTTATTGCCTGGACGCCTGCTCGCTCTAATGACGCTTGCTTGTGTTGCGCAGACGAGGACGACGTCATCCCGGTGTACGGCTTCGGAGACGAGTTGACGTGCGACCGCGCGGTGTTCTCCTTCGCCCAGCACGAGGGCCAGGCTGGGTTCCCACTGGAGAGCATCCGCTCGCGCTACAGAGAGGTCGTGCGCAACGTGGTCATGGCGGGCCCCACGTCCTTCGCGCCCATTATCAACGAAGCAGTGAACATTGTCAATCGCACGGGGGATTATCATATCCTCGTCATTATTGCCGATGGACAGGTCACGCGCTCGGTGGATATTCCTCCCCATGCCGTCAGCAAGAACGAGAAGGAGACGATCGACGCCATCACGTACGCCAGCAACTTCCCTCTGAGTATCGTTATGGTGGGCGTGGGCGACGGCCCGTGGGAGTCCATGATCTACTTCGACAATTATCTCGTGCACAGGAAGTTCGACAACTTCCAGTTCGTAGAGTACCACAAGATCACTTCACAATTCAGCGATCCGCAGATGAAAGAGGCACAATTCGCGCTGCAGGCGTTGATGGAGATACCTGATCAATACCGGACGATCAAGGCAATGAACTATTTGGATCGCGGGCCGTACAGGGTACGAGCCGATCTTCCGCGTGTAGACGTTTTTCCTCCGCCTCAACCTGTTGAGAACGTCCACTACAGCCACAACTATGGTGTCTTCCAGCCTCAGCCACAGCAGGCACAGGCGCGCAGTGGGTCTATTGCAGCGACAACAGCGCAATACGGCCAAGCGACATCACCATCAGCCCCGCTCTTCGGTTCTGCAGACGATGCGCGTGGGAGATCGACGCGCCCGACGCTGCAGCATCGCACGTCGCGAGCCGAGGAAGAGCTCTCAAGACTTCAAGACTCGTTGCTGTGCCCCATCTGTGAGGAGAGAAAGAAGGACTCGGTGTTTCAATGCGGCCACGAGACGTGCCAGAAGTGTGGCGAGTTGCTTTCACACTGCCCCCTCTGTCGGCAACAAATCCAGGTGCGCATCAAGCGGTTTGGCTAAAGAGTTGGCAGACCAATTTGATGGCCATGGGGAGAGGGGGGACCCCCGCGAGGGTGACTCGAGTAGAATGTGGTGGTATACTGTCCGAGGGAGGGATGTACGCGCCCAGAGCAGCAATTCGCGCTCCTCATTTTGATTTATTGTCTAAGAGATTTAGGTGCCTCGTGTTAAGCTGCGTGTTGCAGTGAAGCAGGGTCGATGGAGTTTCTGTCCAGCTTTCCAGCTTCGTGTCGCCTGAAGCTCGACAGATCCGACCCTTTGCATTGGCACAGCAGCATTCATCCAAGGCAGAATGGCGCAGCATTTCAAATGGAATATGCAGGGGGAGTGAGCAAAATGTATTGTGGCCGCTTCCGATGGCAAACCACGTTACGATTCCGTCATCCTCTATAGAGGCTCGACCGACCGGCCTCCTCCGGGCTCACGGGAGCCTCTGTTTGTTTAGGGCGACGCCGATGGGTGGTCGCGCTTCGCACCGTGGCGGATGCACACCCCGTTCCGCACGGCGCCCTTGTTGCAGCCCTCGGCCTGGCAGCGCTTGCCGCCGCCGTGCGAGACGCAGAGCGTGCCCCCCACAGCACTCTTGGAGCAACCGTCGACCTGGCAGCGCTTGCCGCCGCCGTGCGCAATGCACAGGCCTCCCAGCAGCGCCGTCTTGGTGCAGTCGGGCATCTTGCACTTGCGGCCGCCGCCGTGGGCCGAGCAGAAGCCGCCCACGAGCGCCGACTTGGTGCAGCCCGCCTCGCTGCACCGCTTGCCCCCGCCGTGCGAGATGCAGAGCCCGCCCTGCTTGGCGCTCTTGTTGCAGTCTGGGTGCGCGCAGCGCTTGCCGCCGCCGTGCGAGATGCACAAGCCGCCGGTCTTGGCGCTCTTGGAGCAGCCCTCGGCGCGGCAGAAGCGGCTCTGCTTGTGGTACTTGCAGAACGTGCCGCTCGGGCCGCGGATGGTGCGGTAGCAGTCGGGCTTGGCGCACACGGTGTTGAGCATGGACGAGAGGTCGAAGCCGCCGCGCGAGCTGCCGCCGGTGCTGCTGCTGCTGTCGTCGTCGTCCACCTGCTGCTGGTCCGGCGTCATCTCTCCGTTGATGATGAAGCTGAGGCTCATGGCCGCGATGCCGCTGACCGCTTCGCCGTCTCCGTCCTCGGAGCTTCGCAGCGGAGAGGCGCGCGCGAAGCTGTTGCTGCGGTCCACGTTCTCCTCGTCGTCGCTCGAGGTGCCGGAGTCGAAGCGGCCGCCCGCCATCGCGTGCGCCATGGAGAGCTTGGCGGGCTCCCCGCCTGGGCGAGCCAGCGTCTTGGTCAGCGGCGAGTGCAGGTGCTGGATGTGAGGGAGCGCAGGGTAGCGAGACGCGGACGGCGAGTCCGGGACGGCGAGGTGCTGGCTGCGGTGGAGCGGGTGGTCGGTAATAAATGAAGGGATAGTACTCGCGTTCATCAAGGGATGAGCGACGAGTTGGGGTGGGGGGCAAGCTGCTGGTTAAGGCGGGGCTTGTGGGAGATTGTACGACGCTGGGTCGTGGGGGGTGCGCGCGGGTGAGTAGTAGGATTCCGAGGCCGGAAGAGCTACTGGAGCGGTGTATCTCTCGCTCCGGTGTTACGCGGGACGAGTAGATGGGGTTGGAGAGTGAAAATCTCGAATGACTCCGGATGGTCCCCCCTTGCTGGCCCCGACTGCTTTTTGTGCAGCGGCGCAGGGAAAGAGCCTGCGCCCAGCCGCCGCCCTTTTTGCCGAGCTCTGCTGGCTGTTGCTGTCGCTGTAGCCGCTCGACAACGCTCGGCGTGGCAGATCCGTGTTGCAGGGGCGGCGGCTGTTTCGGGGAAAGAGGGCGAGGCGAGTTGGTGCGGCGCGCGGATGCTTGGATCGCAATCCTGGCTCGCGCTCAGTCGGTCTCGGTGCCGGGACGCAGTGCAGAATCCTGGACGCGACTTGACGTGGCGAGCGATCGACCGTGTTTGTCTGGCGGGGCCTTTCGAGCTGCTACGCCTACGAACCCGCTCAACGACGAACGCTGGCTGGCTGGCCGTCCAGCGACCGTCGCGCAGATCAGAGTGGTGGTGTGGCTGGAGCCGACTTCGCTCGAAGGCACAGGTGGCATGAACGCATGCCACTTGCAGTGGTCTGCAGGCCTGTCGCGAACGCGATCGAGGCTCCATGGCAGGCGCAACTGGCGAGAGTTGAATTCCGAGCTGTGCAGACACCGCCGTGCAGCGGCCTGTACACGGTGCTGTAATCGCCCTAACGGTACTGTAATCGCCGCGCAGGCGGTCGACCACGTCGATTGCTGAGCTCCGTGGCGGGCTCCGCTCGCCGCCCGCGTCGAGCCACAAGTTGGTCGCCGCCGTGACCGGCGTTGCAGCACTTTATCTTCCGCCCCCGCGGCTCTGTCCGCTTCGTGGACTCATGACTGTTGCCGCTGGCTTTCTGCCAGCGAGTGCACCGAGCACGATTCGCAGCGTGCGAATCGCTCCAGCGCCAGTGGTAGCCGCAGCGGGCGTGCTCCGGGCCGGAGTCAAGGCAAATCACCGCGTCGTGCAACAGAGAGCAGTCGGCTTATCTCGGCCCCAATCTCAGTTCCCAGCTTGTTGAAGCCCAAGGTCCGACCTCTCCTTCGACTTCTTCAGCTCCGGCACCAAAGAGCGACTTTCAGTCGCGGCTCGCGATAAATTTCTCGCGCAGCGGCACTCACGGAGTGCGGCGGTGGCGGTGAATTGGCTTTGGAGGCGCTGCAGCAGATCGGTTTTGGCGGAGACCTCGATGATAACACATGGGGACGCAAGTGCACATGTGTAATGCGCCAAGGTGCCCTGCCCAGGTGCTCGTCCTTGTGATCGCTGCTCCGAGGAGGCAGTGCATCGTTGCACTGATAGAAGTCTTATTCGGCGGCTCTTTTGCCGGGCAGAGCAGGCCGTCCGTCGCTCACCCACCCGTTTCCCCAGCACGGGCGCCTTCAGCCGTACGAATGCCACTTTCGTCGCCGCGACCGAGGCAAGCGCGGCTCGATCAGCCATCCATGACACCAAGATGGGGAAAGGCTCATCGACTAATAGCCGGTGCTCGAGAGTGCCGGGCCCACTGGCAACGTGTGACTTGACTCGGCCTACGGCTCGCGTGTTCGCTCTCACGCACGCAAGTCGCGCAATTGCACGAAGCAATCCTGGAGCTGGCAGCCCGCCGCCAAAACCGCGTTCTTGGGTTTGGTAGTCCAGCCGCGATTCTAGAATAAACGATCGTCGCTGGCACGAACTTGCCCGCCGCTCCACACGAAGAGCTGCCGCTTGCACATTACTGCCGGAGCCTTTGACTCACTTGCTCATTCAGAGTTACGCAAGGCTCAGTTACTAACGCCGATGACTGAAACACCTGGCGAGCCGTATCCAGACGCCACTGACAGTGAGAGCTTGCACGACAGGCACTTGGTCACGAACCAGCGCTCTCTGTTAGGGCTGGTCAGGCCACGCAAAAGCAGCGACAGTATGTAGCGCGAACAAAACCGACTGCAGGCAGGCGGGAAGGCAAGTGGCCACCGGTGCGAAGAGGAATCGCGTGTGTAATACGTGGCATGACAACCAACGCGAAAGACAAGTTTGAAGCCTGGGTGCTTTTCGATCTGGCGCCCGTCCTCTGCATGCATGCATGGGGCGCATTTGGGGCTGGTCGACGTGAAGCATCAGCGGGGTGTTGGTGACGCTGAGACTTTGATAACGCTAGCAGACGTGACCAGCAGCAGGTGCCACTTGTTACAAACTCTTTTGCCAATCGTAAAGTTGAAGTGGTGCTTGGACTGTGGCCGGGAACCACGACAAACTGTGGAGGTGACGGTCGCTATCCGCTTCCAGACGAGCAGTTCGATACTTTTCGTGCCTGAATAATAAAAAAATGGTGCTGTGTTAGTACAGCATCTTGGCCAGTTTTCACTGAAAATCCGTTGCAAACCAAACTGTTTTTCGAGATCCAGCGTATCCAAGTACAGCTCTGATGCATATTCACGTGAGGATACGCATCGGTTCCATGTAGTGTCCAGGATACAGTAAAATGCTGTCATCGTGATGTGGCTTTACCATAAGTTACTGCTTTCGGTCGAGGGTTCTCAAGAGGTCTATCGGTAAGTGAAATAGGACAATTGTAGAGCTCTCAGTTGCGAGTACGCGTAACGCGTTTGGTAAGATGAGAGCCCTAAGGTCAAACCTAAAAAAAATCTGCACGAGATGGCATTATTCATTGGAAGGGCAGCAGGGGGCTATCATCGCTGCCTCCGGCGCCAAATAATAACACGAAACCTGAATCTACAATTCAATATTCACATTGATTTACAACAAGAGCGCACCACGCGGTGTCACTGTCTATAGTGAGTGAGGCCAGTTGCATACCCTCTTTGTCGATCGCCCTCTAGTTCTCGCTTTGACTGTGCTGCATCTATCTCAAGCATTACCGCTCACAAATGACAGGGGGGGGGGCTACACGCATCAATCGCACCGAGAAACGAGCTGCTCATGAATAGCTTAAGCGTCGTTCAGAGCGGCGACACCCGGGAGCACCTTGCCCTCGAGCAACTCCAGGCTGGCACCGCCACCGGTGGAGATGTGGCTCATCTTGGAGCCAAGGCCGGCCTGCTCGACAGCGGCCACAGAGTCGCCGCCGCCCACGATGGAGGTGACACCGCTCTCGGTGCTCTCCGCCAGAGCCTTAGCCACACCGAACGTGCCCTTGGCGAACGCAGGGAACTCGAACACGCCCATGGGGCCGTTCAACACAACAGTTTTGCACTCCTTGAGCTCCTTGGCGAACGTGGCCTGCGAGTCCGGACCAATGTCCAGGCCCAGCCAGTCGGCGGGGATGGCGTTAGCGGGCACAATCTTCGACTGGGCGTCAGCATCGAACTTGTCGGCGATCACCACGTCGGTAGGAAGCACGATCTGCACACCGCGCTGCTTGGCCTCCTCCAGGATCTCCTTCGCGAGCTCAACCTTGTCCTCCTCGATGATGGACTTGCCCACGTCCAGGCCCTGGGCCTTGTAGAACGTGAAGATCATGCCGCCGCCGATCATGATCTTGTCACACTTCTGCAGAAGCGACTTGAGCACGGGGATCTTGGTTGACACCTTGGCGCCGCCAATGATGGCACCGAGGGGGCGCACGGGGGCGTCCACAGCGCCGGACAGGTACTTGAGCTCCTTCTCAATGAGGAAACCGGCCACGTTGGTCTTGATGTAGTTGGTCACGCCCTCGGTGGAGGCGTGTGCGCGGTGGGCCGTGCCGAAGGCGTCGTTGACGTAGATGTCGGCGTCGTGGGCCAGCTGCTTGGCGAACTCAGGGTCGTTCTTGGTCTCCTGCTTGTAGAAACGCACGTTCTCGAGCAGCACGATCTCGCCATCCTGCAGCTCGTCGATGCTGGCGTCCACCTGGGGGCCGATGCAGTCGTCCAGCTTCTTGACGGGGCTGCCGAGCAGCTCGCCCAGGCGCGCGGCCACGGGCGTGAGGCGCAGCTCGTCCTTGGCCTCACCGCCGGGACGGCCCAGGTGCGAGCACAGCACGGTGCGCGCGCCCGCGCCCTGCAGCAGCTTGAGCGTGGGCAGCACGGCGCGGATGCGCGTGTCGTCCGTGATGGCGGCGGGCGTGGCGTTCTTCTTGAGCGGCACGTTCAGGTCGGCGCGCACCAGCACGCGCGCGCCCTTGAGGCTCTGGCGCTGCGCGAGCTGCTCCAGACTCAGCTTGGACGAGCACATGGCGCGCACCACAGCGCTGGACGGGCGGGCCATGTGCATGCTCATACGCGAGAGACGCAGCATCTTGGAGTGGGGGTGGGGACGGGAGGAGACTTGCGGGCTCGAGGCCAAAAGCGAAAATGACGACGGCAATCGCCCCCAGCACCAGTGTCCGCTTGGAAACGAGCCAATCTATCTTCGAGCGATGGGCAAAGCGGCGAGTCGGGTGAGACAATTTGCTGTACATTAGGTTATCGGTTTAGAAAAGCGTTGGTCGTATTTATTTGCTGGATATGTGTTTGTCTTCATATCCCCTGTTGTAGGATATGGATTGCTAAGGAACCATTCAAATCATGCTACTGTTGGTGCTCGGTTAGGTGCGGGTCGTTTGCAAAGATACGTAGGACTCGAGCAATCGGACAAACAGATCAGGTTTTCCAGTGCAAACACTTCAACGTTGGCTGTCAAGATCGCGTTGTGGAGACCAAATTGGTTCGCTACGAACACAGGCAGCTTCAGATTCAGTCTTCACGAATGGAAAAGTGTATCGGACTCGACTTCCACCACTGGCAACGAATCGAGGCTTTTGTTCCTTTTTGACGCCTATGCTAGGTGTTCTTTGTGGACAAATAATTGATGATACATGTCCGCAGCCGCAAGTGGAGAACCTTTTTCCACTGACAAGTTTGTTAAGTCTGGAACTATCACTTCGTAGGTACTTGAAGGCCAGAAATGTGCTCGAGGCAAAAAAATACTTTGGCGGTGAACAGTAGAGCTGTACACAGCCAACCACGGGTCAATGCTTTCCTGGCGGAGGCTAAACTGATGGCGGGTCTTGCCCACCCCACATCGTACAGTTGTTGGAGTGTCCTGGGGTTCGCTCAGCGATGTGTGCGTGCTATCGGAGCTGACGAAAGGGCGGAGATCTACGATCCTTACTTCAGGAGTTTCAAGCAAAAGGACGGCCTCAAGGCATCGATGACGACAAGATTCGCATCGCGTACCAAGTCGCGCAAGCGCTAACGTATCTCCACTCACTTTCCCAAGTCGTGATTCATCGCGACTTGAAATCGAAGAACGTGCTGCTTACTGAGAACATGGACGCGAAACTCACGGACTTCTGTATTTCAAGGGAGCGGCAGGATAACACGATGACCGCGGGTGTTGGGACAATGCTCTGGATGGCACCGGAAGTGATGATGGCGGAGCGCTACACTGAGAAGGCTGACATTTTCTCGTTTGGAGTGCTTCTGTCGGAGCTGGATATGCAGACGCTGCCGTACTCGCACGCGGTGTGCGATTCGGCGACCGGTAAGAAATTGCCTGGCGCCCTCATTATTCAGAAAGTGGCGGCAGGTGCTTTGCAGTTGGAGTTTTCGCGCAACTGCCTAGCTCCGTTGGTAGAGTTGGGAAACCAATGTGTCGCGCTGGATCCGACAGCTCGACCATCGGCCCCGATGGTATTGTTCCGGCTGCAGACAATCATGAAGGGGTTCTTTGGCGAAGGATACGTCATCTAGACGATCTCCTACATGTTGTGTATAGAGCATTTGTGTTCTCCTGTGTGGTGCAATTGCTCAGTTTACATGCAGACAAGTTCCCGGCTTATTCACTTCAACCGAGTGATAAAATAAACAGCGGCTTCCTTTCTTTAGATCGCTTCGCATGTCTGGAAGGAGCATCTTGATAGCAACTGCCTCGCGGTTGTATGTGCCCCGGTAAACTTCTCCATATCCTCCGCGGCAAATGAGACCTTCGACCTTTACTTGATCGCGAGGAACTCGAGTGGCAATAATTGCATCGTCGTTCCAGAGTCCCGGCCCAAGCGTCGATGTATCCGAGCCATCGGTGGTAGCACCTGTCCAAGCACTTCCTCGCCCAAGGAACGGCTCTCGCAGCGAGCGCGAATTGAGGTCCTTGCCCTTCTTGTTTCTTCTCCAAACGCACCACGCCACAATAATGATCGCCACGATGAGGAATACAGCACCCCCGGCGATCCCAGCAACTGCACCGACGGAAATTCCATTTCCGGGCGAGGTTAACGCCGATGAGTCGGAGCTGGAACTACCAAGGTTGGACCCAGAAGTGCTGGTCGGTGACAAAGTGGTGTCGGAAGTTCCGGGCTAGAAAAATCCCGCCTGGCGATGGGGTTGTTGCGCTGGAATTCATCGAGGTGGCCGTCGCTGGGGCTTCGGTCGGTGTCTTCGCGTCGGACGCATCGTAGAAAGAAAACCCGCCACCAATGCCCTTGAAATTCTTGCAGGCGCCGTTGTTAATGTCTGAGCTGGGGACATCGAACTCGTAGTAGCCGGGTGCACCAGCGCCGGCGCACCAGCGCCGGCGCACCCCAGTGTGGTGGCGATGGGACCCATGTTTCGAGTCCACACCAACCCCGAACTCGTGACCGATATCGTGGCACTCCTGACTGGTGAGTAGCCGTCGAACAGGGTCTCACAGTCGCCACTGGCTCGGTACGCGGCAGAATTCTCGTAATCTGTGTAGTCGTACGCCATGTAGGACTCATCGTCGAGGAGTGCAACGAAGCCGGCACCGCGGCCATCATGGCAGCTATCTTCCACGTACCCGATCAACTTATCGCCGTCGTCGTACTCAGCTTCGCACGTGGCACCACGGGGGCGACTTGCGACTCGCAATCGTTTCGCCTCTGGACGAAGACACCGGTCGGCGTCCCATTGCACGAATCGTCTTCGTAGATACTCTTGAATCGATGCATCCCCGACATGGTAACACAAATGTTTGAAATGGCGAGATTTTGCCAACAGGGAACGCTTCAGAAGTCACTGGTGGTGATTGCCGTGTCGTTTTGGGGAATGACTCCAACTTTAGCGACGCGTTGCTATTGGTTGGCAACACAGGACATGCACTCGGTATGATATTAGCAACTGCACGCAGGCGCCATCGATTGTCCGCAATGGAGATATTGTATATACCGTTGCTGTCAGCATAAGACCAGCAGAACCTACGGCACCAGTTGTCGCCTATGCCAGCCATAGCAGCTTTTGGGCTGTGCGCAATAAACATTGCTGCATCTGTTGCGCCTCTGGGTACCAGTTGTCCACTTGGACCACGAGGACATCGGCACAAAGGGGAGAGACGGCGGTTGCCTGTCTTGGAGCCGTGACCAACGGTGATGCCAGACAGCCTGCGCGGACACGCTTCAGCCTTCTGCTCGAAGAGCTCGCGATCCTTGCCACTTCAATCATGTCTTTTTTTGCTGGCAAAATGCATCGCCGCAAAGCGTTCGCTTTTGGTTTTGCGAGGCAAAAACAACACGACCACCAATTGTGGCAACTCCGGCCGGCAGTACATACTCGCCTCTGACGAAAAACAAAAAAATCTCGTGGTGCTCGTCACTCCGAGCATGATCTTGCCGATTACTCAGATCTCCATGACTGGACAAAAAGACGCTGGCAGCACGCACTCATTGGTGAAAATCACGCTCCCCATACAAACACCCAGATCCGATCTGGCAGCGATTTGCTTCACCTCACATCACGCGTTGGTGGATGTGCCAATAGACCGCCCCACTCGCGAACTCTCCTCGCCCTCCGCGTCCTCCCTCCCCGGCTCCATGCTGCGCCGCGCCCTGTGGACGCGCGGGTCTCGCTTGCTCCAGCACCAGCCGTCGGCCGCCCGCAGCTTCCACCGCTCGCCGCCCGCCATGGCGCGCATCCTGTGCAGCGACCCCATCGACGCCGTGTGCCCCGAGCTGCTGCGCGCCGCCGGCCACGACGTCACGGCCGGCCCCGCGGCGCTCTCACACGCCGAGCTGGTGGCGCAGGTGCCCGACTACGACGTGCTGATCGTGCGCTCCGGCTCCAAGGTGGACCGCGTCGTGCTGGACGCCGCGCAGAAGCTGCAGCTCATCGGCCGCGCCGGCACGGGCGTGGACAACATCGACATGGTGAACGCCACCAAGCAGGGAGTGTTGGTCATGAACACGCCCTTCGGCAACACCATCTCGGCCGCCGAGCTCACGGTGGGGCTCATCTCCGCCGTCTCGCGGCTCGGCCACGCCTCGGCCGAGCCGGCCGTGCGCCACTCGGAGATCCACGGCAAGACGCTGGGCGTTGTCGGCCTCGGCCGCATCGGCCGCGAGGTGGCCACGCGCTGCAACGCGTTCGGCATGAACGTCATCGGCTACGATCCCATTCTGTCCAACGCCAGTGCCAAGGCGCACGGTATTGAGCCGGTCTCGCTCGACGAGCTGTTCTCCCGCAGTGACTACATCTCCCTCCACGTGCCGCTCAACGCCAACACGAAACACTTGGTGAACGCGCAGCGTCTCGCGCTCTGCAAGGACGGCGTCAAGCTCATCAACGGGGCACGCGCCGGTCTCATCGACCACCCGGCCCTGCTGGAGGCCGTTGAGAGCGGCAAGGTGGCGGGCATGGCCTTCGACATCAACGCGCCGTCTCCGACCTCGGACACGTGGAAGAAGCTCGTGGGCCACGAGAACGTGATTGTGACGCCCCACATTGGCGCGCTTACGACCGACGCTCAGCAGAAGGTGGCGCGCGACCTGGCCTACAAGGTGAACGACGCCCTGGCCGGAAAGTCTTTTAAGGGCGTGCTCAACGCTCCTAACATCGATTTCGGCAAGCGCGAGGAGTTCATGCCGCTACTGTCGCTGGCCGAGAAGCTCGGCAGCATGCAGGCTCAGCTACTGGACGACAGCCGCCTCAAGCGTGTGCTTGTCATCGCCGAGGGTCCCAAGGTCACGTCGTCGGAGCTCTCTGGGCAGCTTGTGAAGGGTGTGCTCAAGGGCCTGCTCTCGCACATGCTGGAGGAGGAGGTGACGTTCACGAACGCCAAGCAGCTGGCGGACGTCATGGGCATCCAGACTGTGGAGCACAAACACGACGAGGCTTCTGGCAGCAGCTTCTCGGACCAGCTTACGGTCATTTTCGAGAAGGAGAACGGCACGTCCAAGAAGATCACGGGCACGGTGTTTGGCAAGAGCCAGCTGCGTCTTGTGTCTTTCGACGACCTCCCCATGGACGCCATCCCGAGCGGCTCCATGCTGCTGTTCAACAACACCGACCAGCCTGGCGTGCTGCACAAGGTGACGTCGGTGCTAGCGAAGCACCAGATCAACATCGGTTGCTTTGGTCTGGCGCGCGAAAAGACGGGTGCCGCCGCTGTCAGCGTGCTCAACGTGGACGAAGCCATCCCGGATGCCGTAATGGAGGAGCTGGAGGCGCTGGGTATGCTGACGAACCTTCGCCGCGTGAATCTGCTTGAGCTGAACACGGCTGTCCCGGGTGGGATTTGGGAAAAGTTCCTCAAGCCCAGCACTGCCGCTGCTGAAGAGAGTGCCGACGCTGCGGAAGCCGAGGAGGGTGTGGCCATTGTGCGCCACCCGAAGCCGCGCGTGAAGCCTGCGTCCCCGAACTTCGGCTCTGGACCGTGCAAGAAGCGCCCGGGATACTCGCTGGCTTCGATCCCTGATATCGTACTGGGCCGCAGTCACCGTTCTAAGCTGGGCAAGGGCTTGCTGGAAGAGGCGATTGTTCGCACCAAGAAGATTCTGAAGCTTCCAAAGGACTACCACCTGGGTATCGTGCCGGCTTCGGACACTGGTGCCTTCGAGATGGCCATGTGGTCCATGCTCGGTGAGCGCCCTGTGGATGTCTGCTACTGGGAGTCGTTCGGCAAACAGTGGTTCACGGATGTTACCACGGAGCTCAAGCTTGACAATGTGAGGGAGTTCGGCGCGCCGTTCGGCCAGCTTCCGGACTTGTCCCAGGTGAACTGTGACCATGACGTGCTGTTCACGTGGAACGGCACCACCAGCGGTGTGCGCATGCCCAACGCCGACTGGATCCCGGACGACCGCAAGGGCCTGATCTTCAACGACGCTACGTCGGCCGCCTTTGCCATGGAGATGCCGTGGAACAAGATTGATGTGTGCACGTTCAGCTGGCAGAAGGTGCTCGGTGGCGAGGGTGGCCACGGTGTCATCATCCTGAGCCCTCGTGCTGTGGAGCGCCTGGAGTCGTTCGTTCCGGAAAACCGGCCGATGCCCAAGATCTTCCGCATGACCAACGCCAGCTCGGGCAAGTTCCTGAAGGGCATCTTCGAGGGCAGCACCATCAACACGCCCTCGATGCTGTGCGTGGAGGACTACCTCGATGCCCTGCGCTGGACGGAGAGCGTGGGCGGCCAGGACGGCCTCATCGCGATCTCGCAGCGCAACCTGAAGGTGATGGAGGACTTTGCGGCCGAGAACTCGCGGTGGTTCAAGTTCCTCGCGGCGGACAAGGAGATCCGCTCCAGCACGTCCGTGTGCCTGCAGATCGACGGCCTGTCCAAGGACGAGGTGAAGCAGATGCAGGCGCTGCTGGAGCGCGAGCAGGTCGCGTACGACGTTGGCTCGTACCGAGACGCGCCGCCCGGCCTGCGGATCTGGTGCGGCGCCACGGTGGAGACCAAGGACCTGGAGGCCCTGCTGCCGTGGATCAAGTGGGCGTACCTCGAGGTGAAGAGCGCCAGGGACACCAAGAGCGAGTAGGCCGGCAGTCGGGACGGGTTGCCAACCACATGCTGAGACGGAGCGTCCGTCTTCGCTTGTATGTGCTACCATAACTGTATCGTTGCACAACTACCTAACGCGATCCTTTTTTGGCAGGACAAAAAAGTATCATGATACTTTTTTATTTGCCTTTGCCTTCAACTTGTGGAACACGAAAGATCAGCCACATTGTCGAGTCTGATCCGCGTGAGCTACGCAGCGAACTCGGAGGCTCCCAGTCCACCATCGCCTATGAACTACGACGGACTGCCCTTCCGCATGAGCACGACTATCTCCAGGGCCGAGGACGAGCTCAACGACTTGCAGCCGAGGTATAGCCAAGAGCTGGGAGAGAGGAGACAAACTGCCATGGATCGAGGCGGCGGCCAACGCTTTCAGGACGAGAGCGATGTGGCCCACGAGTGGCAGGATGAGGGCGAGTCGCCGGTGTACACACGGGTGCAGAGTCTGAGGAACTCGGAGGAGGACAAAGAGCTGGGGAGCACGGACGACCCATGTACGGATAACGGCGAGTCCCGCGGGAGTTCGCTGGAGACTCAGCAATGGAGCGACGCGGTGGGTGCGACGGTGAACGAAGTTGGTGTCTTTCATCGCTCGCTAAGCTTTTGGTCGTGTGCAGGAAGGAAATGACCCGTCGTCGACGCGGACTGCGGAGCTTAGTGCTGGGGACCAAGCAGAAGTCCCCTGCCGAGTGGCGTGGTGCGAACATGCAGGCAAGCGCTACGGACTGTGCTGGGCACACGGCGGCGGTACGTCCTTCGCGTGGAGTTTCGGCGGAGACAAGGGCGCCTCGCTGACTAACGGATGTGCTCGCGTCGTTGGTGTCTTAGTAAAAAAATGCTGCGCCCGCAACTGTGCGAAGATGGCCTTGGCCACCGGCGAGTTCTGCTCCATCCACGAGCGCGAGATCAGCGCCAGCACCTTCTGAGCATACCACTGCTTTTGTCAATCAATTGGTGGCAAAGAGCCTACTGTCAATCAAGTGTCCTCCTGCTACCGACAACCCCACACCTCCCCCAAAAAATATGCATATGCTCTATGAGAGGTTCCCATTGCGCACCAACCGTCAGTGCAACATCAAAATGCGCCAAGGCCGCGGCGGACGCGGCAATTGGCAGCGCTTCCAGCAGCAACAGCACGGAGACGGCTACGCCCCCCAGGCCCCGTACAGCCAGCAGCAGCAGGGCTTCTACCAGGCTCCGCCAGCCCCGGCCAATGCGTCCCAAGTGCAGAGAGACGTCGTGGCCTTTGTGGAGGCCTTTCGAGCCAATCAGTCGAGTCCTTCAGCGCCGCCCAACGCGCTGACGCTCGACGTGGTGGTGCGCGCCATTTGCAGTCATTTCCGTACGTGAACGGGCGCTCACAAGCGAAATGACTATGAGGGATTGTGCTCTAATGACTGTTGCACGTGCACTGCAGGTGTCAATGCCTTTGAGGAGCTCCTGGGCTCGAGCGCGCTGCAATTGCCGGCGCTGCGACAGCTGCACACGGTGAACCAACGTGTGTGGACGTTCGTCACGTGCTTCATGCAGAGCCGGCGCGTCAACACGCTCCTGGAGTGCCACCAAGCGTTCCTGCAGCACGAAGGACTGCGGTCTTTCCACGAGCTCAAGCTCGGCAACTCGTTCCTGCATACGGAAGCCGTGCAGCAGCTGTATCACGCTCCTGTGACCATGGCGGCAGTCACGACAAGGGACGTGCTGAGCTCGCTGCGCCAGTTTGAAGAGATGCTCGGACACGACGCGTTTCGCGCGTCGTCGCACGTCGATCTCCACGAGTTCTTGCAGTACTTGGCGCAGCAGTACAGACAGCCGAGCGCGCAGGCCATGGGCGTGGCCATCGACCCCAACGGGTTCGGCATTTACGTGGGGATGCTGCGACGAGTGGCCAACCACGAGATGAAGGAGGTGAAGACGCTCGAGCAGCAGTTCCAACGGGAAGTCGCCGAGAGGATGTTCCGACTTACCAAGGAGAAATTCAGCGATGAAAATCGGAAGCAGGCGCTGGAGGAACTGCTGGAGCAAACGAATGCTCGGTCGGAGCTGCGTGAGAACGAGGAGGGGTCGCAGAAGAGATGCGGAGGCAACAGGAAGAGCAGCATGCAGTCGCTCTCGCTCGACATGCTGAAGCGCGTCACCGATGTCGACGTGTATCTGGACAACGTGCTGCGGCGGAAAGCTGCTGCAGACGCCAAGAACCAACAACAGTTCCGCAAGCCGATTTCTTCAAACGAGATTGCTGAGACCGACTCAAAGCTTCGCAACCAGTTGACTCGCTTTCTAGTGTCGTCTCAAAAGAGCAAGCACCACTCGAGGCTCAAGGTTGTGACGTGGGTGATCTGCAGTATCATGGCGAAGACGTATGCGCTCCTGCTGAGCGATGACAAACTACCCGACGAGGATGGAGCTGACAGAGATGGTTCTGAGGCGGCCAAGCAAGCGGCCGAAAGCGACAAAGAAGAGTGCGATTGTTGCTGCGTGGGCAAGGACGCTTGTACTTGCTCGTGCACTTGCAAGTGCCACGTCGAGTCGAGCGACGAGGAAGAAGACGATGAAGAGAAAACGATGAAGAGTGCCAATCCAGATGAGGAGCTCAAAGTTCCAGGCAACGCCGACACGTTTCCTGTCATGCCAACCGATCCGTTTGCCACCAGATTGGCAAAGCTTAACCAAGAAGTGAAGGTAACGCTGGAAGACATAAAAACCGAGGTCGAGAGCTTCTTGGAAGCTCAGCGGTCAGATGAAAAACAGCCACAGACAGCCAAGCACGTGCTGCTGTATCTATCATCCCTCGAAACGCACCTGGTCGAAAAGTTCGCGCCCAAGAACAACAGGGTTTCGTGGGCTGGACGGAGATCCGTGCTAGAGATCCTGCCGGAGCTCCTAGACGATACTGAGGACGACGCTGACGAAAGCGAATCCAGTTCTGGCAAGTGGCTTGTTGGCCTAATGCGCTCGTCGAAAGTGGATGACAATCGCGCGAATTCATCGGGAACATTTAGCGAGAAGTGCCTCGAGGAAGAATTGCTGCCATTTGTTCACGAGTGCCGCGCTGCCATCTCGTCATCTTCTTCGTTGTCGTCACTTTCCAGCGAGAAGCAGCAACAGTGGATAGCACGTCGACTTGCCGTGGAGTTTGGATGTGCTCGCACTGAAGACCGCGGTCTTCCAGGTGTTGAAGAACTGATCAAGCTAGCGGATCAGGATTCCAATGGGGGAGAGGCGTCGGTGGTTAAGTACACCGGCAGCTTGGACCTCAATCATGGCGACGACGGCGTTGGGGATGCAACAGGTGAGTCGATGCAGCAGAAATCCTTGACGGAGCAAGCACTTGAAAAGTTGCGCAAGTGCCCGTATTTGGTCGATGTATCGTTGTATATGGATTGGCGAGAGCGTTATGCCCCGTTGTGTGGGCCGTTGCTCTCGTTTATCCGCGTGCATGAAATGATTTTACTTGATCATGCACCGTCAAACAACTTCATGTTTGTGTGCTGTTTGAACGGAACGATATTGCGCGTCAATGAGAAATCGACGCCTTCCGATCTGGAGCTGCTGCTCACACGAGCCCAGCAAGAGGAAACCCAGGTAACTGCCAGCCAAGTGGCAGTCCACTTGGTGTCGATGGTGGTGACGTGCAAGGGCCAAGCGAACTTCCCGAAACAGCTCGTTCAAGCTCATTTACGTGCCTACTTGGCCAGCTTCGCCAAGAACAAGACGGTTGGAGATTACCCGGAGCGTTTAGTGCTTGAAGTTCTCATGGAAACACCACTCGAGTTTGCCGACTTCGTGATGACGTTGCTACTTGGTGTAGTTGGCCAGGCCGCTGGGTCTGGTGCCTCAAATGAGTGGGGCATTGCTGATCGGATCTGGAAGGCATGCAGATGTGATGCCGAACGTAAAGCTCTTTTGTTCATATCCATCCGGAGCTCGTCGCCGTTGTGGGTGAATCAAACGGAGAAGTGGTGCGCCGTGCGCGAGAATTTGACTGCCACGATCACCGAGGATGACGCTGAGAATGGAGCTAACCGTGGTGGGAAGGATGCAGCCGAGACATCTTCAACTGATGGGGCTAAGAGCAATGCTGAACATGGGATCAACGTTGCCAGCCTCTTGGACACTTCCGACTCCGAAGTACCAAGCTTCTCAAATGAACCGTCCGATCAGGAGATGGAGGATTTCTCTTCGACAGGGACGAGCACCAGCTCGGATTCGTGCCGCTCGTTCATTGAAGACCTGCGCAAGAAGCAGTTTGGCGTTGGACTGCAGATCCAGGACGAAGCGACAACCTCAGTGCTGCTGATTCAGCAGCAGCGCCTGGAGCGAGCACTCAAGCGACTCAGTGACGAGCTCTATAGCGAGAGTACGCACTTTGTTCTGGAGTTGCTTCAAAACGCCGATGATAACAATTACGACGATGCTGTGGTTCCACTGGGCGAGTTCACGCTAACGGCCGACAAGGAAATCGTGTTCTACAACAACGAACAAGGTTTCTCGCCAGCAAATATCCAAGCGATTTGTGACGTGGGTGCATCTACGAAGGCTGCGCTTGGTTCGGAGGCGAGTATCGGCAAGAAGGGAATCGGCTTCAAGAGTGTTTTCAAGGTGGCAGACAACCCGCAGGTGCATTCGAACGGGTTTCACATTTGCTTTCACGCCAAGAACCCCAAGCACGGGAATGGTATGGGCTACATCTTGCCCTATTGGTTGGACGACGCTGCTCAATGGAAGCAGCGCCGTGGCACGACATTTGTGCTGCCTTTGAACGATGCATCGGTGCAGAGGGCGGATGACATTTCGCAGTCGCTCTTGGCATTTGAGCCGTCTGTATTGCTCTTTCTTCGGCGTATTCGGGAGCTTCGGCTACGTGATTCAGCCCGAGAGCACACGCTACACTTTCTCAAGAAGGAGAAGAAGCTTCAGGAAAACTCTCAACTTGTTCAGTTGTATTCCCAAGTGAAGAAGGGCAAGAAGAGAGTGGAGGTGGCACAGCAGAACTGGTTTGTAGTGAAGGAGAAACTGGAGCCGCCGCAGTTCTTCATCCGGAGTCACACGACTGAAATCGCGTTAGCCTTCCCTCTCGCGCTCCAAGGAGAGGATTGCAACGAGCCAGGCGATCGACCACCACTTCAGCAGGTCTTCTGTTACCTACCGCTGCGGTCTTATGGCTTCCGCTTTATTCTGCAGGGAGACTTTGAAATCCCAAGCTCTCGAGAGGCGATCACGAACGGAAGTGAGTGGAACGAGTGGCTTGTCTCCAGGTTCCCCAAGCTGGTACGTGCTGCTGTGAGCAGCTACGTATCAACTTTGCAAACAGGTCAAGCTGGTGATCACGCGAAACTGGTGGCTGCGATCTCTCACCTGCTTTCGTTGCTGCCTCTTGAAAACGAGGTACAAGCTCCGTTCCGGGGCATCATCCCCGAGATTATGCGTGAGCTACGCCAAGTAAAGTGGCTCGTTGGTGCTGCTTCTCCTCTTTCGTTACCGTCGGGAGAACTACTCATGCCCGCTGAGCTGATCGATTGCATTGAGCTCGCGGGAATCGATACCAGTGAAAGTACGGCCGCGCTGCTGGAAGCTCTAAGCGAAGACGTCCTTGCATCGACGTTTAACAAGCGCTTCCTGCATCCTGCTCTCTCTCGCGGCATGTCGGCGTTGATGAAGAACCAGCTGTGCATCGAGCAGCTTCACGCGTCTCACTTGATGCGAGTTCTGTCGTTATCGGCGGAAACGAACGACATCGACTGGACGGTGAAAATACTGGCACTGCTCGCGAAGCTTTGGCGAAAGGATCGGCACTCGAAGTTGTTGCGACAGGAAATGCGGCTGATCAAGTGTTTCCCACTGCAACAAAAGGGCAGTAACACCGGCACCCCCAAGTGGATTTCATTAGCCGATGGTCACGACTCCCTCTTTGTGTCGGGCCTTCAAGCCGGCGGTGATACTTCTAGACGCGGGCAATCGTTCGAGTTCTTCGGCGACCTTCGCATCCTGGATGAAGCATTCACGAATGCTGTCAGCAAGAGCTCAAAGCTGCGCGCATTCCTGTTGAACGATGTGGGCATTCACGTGATGGAAGACCACGACCTGATTCGCCACCATATCCTTCCGAAGATGGCGGTGCTTCGTTCATCCACTGCGAGTAATAGCGATGACAGCCCGGAAGTTGGTGCGGTGATTGAGTACGGACGATTCCTGTCTTCTCATCTGGCGACGTGCGTAAACTGCTCGATGCGAGCGGATGTGAAAACCAACATGGTTGTTGCAACGAGCAGCGATCGCGTTGTTGCTGTCGACAGCCCCAACTTGTTCGTGGTTCTGCCATCCACCTTTCGGGAAATGGCCGAGCTCGTCTCGTGGATGAAAGCAAAAATGGAGACGGCCTCCGACCAAGACGAAAGCGCTCTTGCCATGGTGTCTGGTGCGTACTTCTCCGACGCAGATAGCGCAGCATCGTCCAAGAATTCTGTGGATGAGCACTGGCAGCAGTTGCTGGTAGATGCTTGCGAGTTGCCTATGCTGTTTGGCGTCGCAGGTCTTACGTCAGATGCGCGCTCCCAAGCTGGAATGAAGCGATTGCTCAAGTGGATTGAAGCTGAGAATGATGTTACAGTGAAACGCAGTATTTCGACGCAACTAGCACAGCACCTGGACAAACACTGGCGAAGCAACGAGGACGATAGCATGGTCGATAGTCCTGATTCTACCGGCTCCACTGATGGCCAGAACGATGCGATCGACTTGTGGAGACAATATCGCTGGTTGGAAGGATCCGATGAGCAGTTCCATCGCTCGATTGATCTGTGGTTGTCGGTCGAGGCGGTCACACGCTTGTTCGCGCCTGCCATGGTTACGTTCAGTTCAATGACGTGGAAGAGCGAAGACTTCTCGAGACGTGTCCTTGGCTTGAAATGTACTGCGACTGTCGCTGATGTACTCTCCGTTCTCTCAAGCCTTTCGGTAGACTCAGCTTCGGTGCCTTCGCTGGCAATCGATCAAATGGCCTGGATGTACGCGTTCTTGTGGGAAAAAAGCCAGAAATCTGATGCGTGCCGTGACGAGATCACGAAGGCGTTTACACGCAAAACGATGGTCTTCGTTCCGACCGAGCCTGGGGCAGAAGGAAGTGAACATCGCTTCGTTGGTACGAAGAGTGCCGTGTGGTCGTCGACTACGCACAACGGAGAGCTGGTCGCTTTGGAAACGTTATATCCGAAGACATTGAGCGATTTTTTCACGGAGGTTTGTGGTGTACAGCGGAAGCCGTCCGTCTCATTCCTGTGTGAAATGATCAAGGAACAGCAAGAGTACTTCGTGGCCAAGCGTGGTAGAAGCAAGCCCAGTGGATCGGAGAAAATAAAGGTGTGGCGAAAGAAGGTGCTACCGCTTCTGAGTGCGCTTTCGAAGAAGGTGAAGAAGCACTCGCTGTCAAAGGCCGATACCAAGGAGATCAAGAAGGCCTTGAAGTCGACTCCGTGGCTACCTGTGCGGAGCATTGGCGGGTCTAGCTACGATCTCGCATTCTGCAGCTCGAAAGACCAACCTGTCCAAGCGACGACAGAGGCCGAGCGCAAGCTGCAGAAGTTAATGGTGTCTATCGCTAAGGAAGTATCTACAGACAACGGTGATGGCGCCGAGGGAGGCAGAAAGCTCAAGCACGACGAGGATGTTAAGATGGTTCAGCTTGACTCCTTTGTGGACGACGGTGCTCTCGATGCCCTGCTCAGCTTCGCGAAGGTTCCGGCACTGTCCTCTTATCTCGAGGCCCATGCTAGCACGTGGTGCAAGGTTTTCACCCGCTTCACGACATCTTCAGAGCTGGACACCAAGAGAGGCAGGAAGAGACTACAGAAGTTCGGCCAGCTTCTGGTCAAAGCCTGGGCAGCTGCGTTCAGCTTGACTTCATCTTCCGAGGGCGAACAAGAAGACGCGCAGTTTCAAACGAGTGTGCAGCATTTGAACATCTTCCCAACAATTGGAGAAAGCCCCCGGTGGGCGTCAGCTGCCGACATGTACATTAACGACCAAACGGAGTTGTCCAAGATAGACGTGCAACAACCAGGACAAGCCGAGCAGCTCCAAGTGCTCGGGTTATTGCCTTGGGGCTACTTTGTGGATGCTTCGGCAGATGAAGACAGCAGCAAGGAACGGACTCGAGTGCGTAAGTTCCTCACCGAGTTTTGTGGTATGAAGTCACTGAAAGAGCACTTGCAGTACGAAGTCAGTGTACTCAGCACGCAGCATCCTGCGAGCGAAGCGTTCCACGAGAAGATCCGCACTGCTTTCGCTCTGGCCCAGCGATTCCTGTTCCATAGTCACCGACACCTGTACGACCAGCTACAGCACGACTCGGTAGTAAAGGTGGCGGCAGAGCTTCAGTGTGTGTTGGTTGATGGACACGATGGATTCCAGGTGGTGTATCGAGTTGGGACTTCCTTCAGTCTTCGCCGCGGAGTTGATGCGTTATCCCGCTGCTTCCTCGACGTAGCAAAGAGCACTCTGTACATGCAGTTTGAGACGGGAGACGAAGAGGCGAGGGCACTTTCACCGGTGTTGATGGAGCTATCTCGGAAGCTCTTCGGTGCACAAGTCGCTTCTAGCGTTGCCAACCTGCTGTACCTCAGCTTGTTGCAGCCTAATGGGCAGATGCGAGAGCAGTGGCTGGTGGAGACACAACTGTTGCCTCCGCTACCTGCCAGTGAAGCTGATCAAAGGTGGGTCCAGCTAGTGGAAGCCTCGACATCTTCAGCAGTTGAACTTGCTGGCCGCAAGCGTGCTCCAGCGGACATGGAAGACGGGGAGATCGCTGCTGAGGAGGCTCCTGTGAAGAAGTTCTATGCTCAACCCCAGGCAGTTCAAGACGCTCCTTACCCACCGTTGCCACCGTACGGCACTGGAAGTGGGGACAATTATCAGAGACCCCCGTACCCACCACTTCCGGTTCATGGCAGTGCAAATGGAGCTCCGTATCACCCACCGCTTCCTCCGTCATCGTCTAGTCAAGGAATGCAGTCGTTGGCGTTGTCGAACACGATGACGAAGGAGGAGAGAGTAGCTATCGGTCGCTGGGGCGAGGAGTATGTGTTCAACCAGCTCAAACAGCAGCATGCCGACAGTGAGTCGAACATGACTGTCGAGTGGGTGAACGGGAAGGAGGAATCCGGCCTCCCGTACGACCTCACTCTGTCATCTGCAGGCAAAGTGGTGGAGTACATCGAGGTGAAGTCCACACGCACCATGGAGAAAGGTGTGTTCGAGATCAGTATGAACGAGCTGGACCAGGCTGCTATCCACGGTTCCACGTACAGCATCTACCGCGTGTTCAACGCTGGCAACGCTGCGTTGTGCAGAGTGATCCGCATGAAGAACCCTGTCTCGTTAGTGCGTCAACGCAAGATTCAGCTGGCACTCGTCATGCAGTGAACTTCGTGATCAATAGATTAGTCTATCTCAAAAGCCAAACTGTTGCAATCATTTACCGTTGCCAACACTGCACACGCTGTGCGAGTGAGCTGTAGACTTCATCCTGGCCGTCGTTGGTTACTCCATCGTGTCCATGCCGCTGGAACCTTCGACAAACATACGCTCTTCGCCCTGCTGGTTGTGCGTGTTGATCCTCGAACGCCGATCCTTGTCCTTCTGCAAGCGAGACTGGAACTTGGCGCTCGTAATAAGCTCGACGTCCATGTAGCGCAGCTGCGATGCCACCATCACGAGCTTCTCCATTTCCTCCTGCAGCTTCCTTGTGGCCTCTCCCTGCACTTCTTCCTGATACGCGCCGCCATCTTCGTTCTCGAGCACAAAACGCACCATGGCTTTCTGCTTGTCGATCACAGCGTCCATCTGGCCGTTTGAGATAAGCGTCAGCAGCATCTTCTCGGCAGCGACCGCATCGCTGCTAGACATACCCGCTGCCGCCGCAATCTCCGTGAGCTCAATCGTCGCGTACGTGCGGGTAAGCTGAAGCAGCTTCCGCTGCTTGAACGCCTGCACGACCTGTTTCACGAGACCAAAGTTGCCCTCCTGGACAAACAGCTCTTCGTTCTTGGTGACGACCTCCCGCACTGCAGCCAGATCCTTCTCCACGACAAATGCGTTGGCCAGATCTGCGTACGCCATGCAGTGGTTCTCCACGTGACGCGTGACCACGAACGGCGTGTACTTGGGCAGCATCACGCCTTCACCTCGTAGAAGAAGCGTCACCAGCAGCAGCTTCTTGTACGCCTCCACCACAAAGGCACTCAGCGACACCGCCGGCGCCGTGATCGCCAGCTGGAAGAAGTCCAGCGCGTCCTGATACCGCTTCTCTCCAAGGTACAGCAGACCTCCATAGTATGCGTAGCCCAGAAAGTCCACGCTGTTGACCAGGTGCGACTGCGAGTGGATCTCCACGAGCGTCCTAGCGCCAACCACACACAACACGAGACACCATTAGCACCGCCTCGGCCTCCTCTCTCTCACTAACTCATCAGCGTACTGGTCCAGCACGTCCATGGCAGCGAAATAGCACTTGGAGTGCAGACATAAATACAGGAGCTGCGCGTGCAGCGGCGTGAGCACGGCGCCGCCCCGCGCGTGGAAGCGCCGCAGGAAGCTCCGGAGCGGGAAGACGGCCCTGATGCTCTGCTGCATGTCCACGGCCAGGCGCGCGTACTGGTCGCAGAGCGCGCTCAGGCGCTTCATCTCCTTGGCGGCCGCGGCCATCGGCACGTGGAGCAGCAGCTGCGTCGTCTGCAGCAGCAGCTGGGCGCGCTCCTGGCCCATCTCCTCCTGGCGGCGCGCGTGCTCCAGCTTGGACGCCTTGGCTGAGAGCAGCAGCAGGACGCTCAGCGGCAGGCGCTCCACGGCCAGCGCCTCGTGCGCCAGCGCCACGTCCAGCTGCGCAACGGAGGCCGCGCGCACGGCGGCCGTCAGCTCGTCTCCGCCGAGCGCCTGCGCCAGCGCCGCGTCCGCCGTCTTGCGGTCCTCCACGCCGTCGTTCGCGCCCTCCGCGGGCACCAGCAGCGCCAGCATCGGCTGCAGCGGACCCCACTCCATGGCCTCCTTCACCTTGCTGTAAATCTTCTCGGACTGACAGATGTTGGTTACACGAAGGGTACACCAAAAAGAGGTGCAGTTGGTGTGGTGTAGACACTCAGTTACGTACGCTACTAGTCAGCGCGACTACCGGTACATGGAGCCGGTTTACCGGTACCTAACTTCAGAAGTGGAGATGGCGGCGGCAGTGGCGACCATGGCGCCGGCGGTGCGGGAGCTGGTGGACCAGCCGCTCAAAGGCCTGGGCGAGCTCTACGAGAACTCGCTCAAGGCCATGCTGGTGTGCGGGCTGGAGTTCTACTTGTCGGCGTCGCTGGTGGCCTCCTTCTTCCAGTGCCCGGACGAGACCGTGCAGGCGGAGCAGGAGCTGCAGACGCTCTACACGCTGGCCTGGGTGCCCATGGTGCTGGCCGCCACGCTCGTGTACGGGCCCAAGATCTCGAGCACCATCTTCCCGTCGCCCGAGCACTTCGAGCGCAACATGCTGCGCTGCAAGATCCTCACGTGGGTCTACGCCTTCTGCTTCCTCATCTGGGACCCCGACATGGTGGTCAAGACGGGCCCGTCGCTCGGGGTGTCCATCCTCTTCTGCGTCACCGACATGGGACGCTTCGTCATGGATATGAAGCACCTGACGGACGTCGAGTACGACGACAACGGCAACTCGTTCATCATCCGCGACAAACCGCCGCAGGAGCACGTGCAGCAGCACTTCCAGCCCCAGGAGCACGGACAACCGTCCCACCAGCAACAACAGGAGGAGGACTACACAGTTCACGTGATTGGCGCACAGGAAACGGCGCAGAAGAAGTCGCAAAACAGACATGGAAGCTCAACGCAGCTATCCCAGAACCAGCCGCAGCAGGGACAACCCGAACAGCAGCAACCAGGACCGCCAGCGCCTCTGTTTGGGGCCACCAACAAGCCCAGCAGTCGTCGACGACTGGAGTCGCGCAAGGGCAAACGGGGCCAGGACTTGGGACTGGATCAGTCTCCTTCGGCAATAAACAGCGAGTATGTCGCGGTGCTGGACCCAGACGCGGAGAAGGAAGCTGCTGAGTTGATCGCCAAGAAATCCTTCACGTATGAGTTCTAGAGGAAGCTCCTTCCCTGTCATCACGCAGCATCGGGACTTTATCGAAATACCAAAAACATGGCACCGGTACGGAAGATAGTTGCCACGATGGCCGTTTTGATGGCGAGTCGTATCATACGACCCGTGTGGCGTACGGGTGACGTCTGCACAGACTTTGTAAGACCATGTTCGACGGCGTCAGGAGTGACGATTTCAGCTAAGCTTACGATTTCGGGCTTGGTGTGGAATTGCCCCATCGCTACCTCACTGGGGGTCCCCCGCAGGCAACTACATATTTAAAAGCAAGGACCTTGATTCTCGCTCGCTGCGGAGCCGTTCCTTGGGCGAGGAAGTGTTTGGACAGGTGCTACCGCATGCACTGACCTTTATTCACTCGCTCTCCCCGCTTGTGGTTCAACGCGACCTGAAGTCGCAAACGTGCTTCTAATGGAGGACCTGAACGCGAAAATCCCGGACTTTGGCGCCTCGAAAGATCAGCAGAACATTACAATGACCGCCAGTGTCGGCATGATGATGTGAATGGGCCCTCGGGGTGATGATGGTGGAACGCTACTCCGAGAAGGACGACGTTTTCTTGTTCGGTTTTCTCTTGTCCGAGATAGACTTGCAGACGTTGAACCGTACTCGCGCGCCAGTGTCGGTGACCGGCAAGAAGTTTTCGGACGCGATGCTCATCCAAATGGTGGGGTCAGGCGGTTTGCGGGTCCTATCTAAACTCTTTTGTGCATTGACGGAGAAATGCGTTGCGCTCGACCCTGTTGCTCGACCTACTACTGCCCCGCCCGTCGGTGGTGTTCCGGCCGCAGTCGGTCAGGAAGAGGGAAACAGCATTCTAATTGTACCGTGCTATCCAAATCGTCAGCAACCCTGGTGCTGAGTGATGCACCACTGCTTCGATAGCAAGTGCTGTGATTTGGTGACCGAAAGCGACCGCACGTAAGCTCAGCGTCCTCAAATTCCTAATTCTCCAAGTAAAACGAGACCGTTTGCGTATGGTGTAGGCTTATGCTATGGAGACAACCACATACTTTTGTTGATCAATTATTTCTTGGTCAAACACAGAACAGCTTCATCTGCTTTGCGCATTTTAGCGTAGAAATATATAATAGTAGTAGGTTGGTAACTTGCGGAGTGTCGCGCACTGCCGCCTTCTTGTACAGGTAACGCAGAGAGGAAGCTCTTCACCAAGGTAAGTTGGTGATCAGCCAGGCAGCAACAGCCACTTGTGAGGTACTCCTGTATTTGTGAAGTGAGCTCACAGCTCATATTTCTCTTCTTCTTCCTCTTCCCATATAGTCTCACGTCCTAACTGCCACGTATGGAGGACAAACCTCGTAAATTCCAGCACGTGGCAAAGCCTCCAGCCTCAGCAGCCTTCACGGGACGAACAACCCGCAGCGTCGACCATTATTAGGATCAGTTCTCCACAGCTCGCAACAACAACCAATAATGGTGAATAGCGTAGATGTATAGGTTGGTAAGAACTTGGTTGGCATTGCGGAGCTGCGAAGCAAAGAACAAAAACAATCGATCTTCGCTACTGCAGCAATGTCAGAAGCGATAACAGTGATCAACAACAGCGAGAACTCGACTTCAAAGCTGCGCGCTTGAAAAAACGCCCGACACAAACTAAAACCTACTTTTTGTGGAAAAAGTGTCCAAACAAGGGGTAGGGCCGATCGTATCCTCCTCGGTACATGGTACCAGAGGCGAGGCCCAAAGTGCAAAAATGTATGCGAGGCAAATGCGGGTGGTGGGAAGAAGAAGACCCATCGGTCGGTCGGCAGTTTGCGAGCGATAGCGCGACACTTTCCGCGAGAGACGAGGACTGGACTGCGCCACCGCATTCACCCCCCCCCCCCCCCCCCCCCACCGCCCCCCCCCCACCCCCCCCCCCCCCCCTCGCGCCCCCCTCGCCATGGCCGACGCCACGCCCTACTGCGTGTGCCAGCAGACGGACGGGGCCGGCATCATGATCGAGTGCATCCGCGGCTCGGGCGGCTGCAACGGCTGGGTGCACCCGGGCTGCTGCGGCCTCATCCTGACGCAGCAGGAGCTGGAGGCGCTGGACTCGTACATCTGCCCGCTGTGCGAGCGGCCCGGCGACGACTTCAGCCAGATGACGGCCTTGAACACGCGGCTGGCCAACCGCCAGGCCAAGCGCGCGCGCAGGCGCCAGCTGCAGCCCGCGGACAAGCCGTCCAAGCCCGCCAGGAAGCCGTGGGTCTGCGCCGCGTGCCAGCACCCGAACCGCGACCGCCGCACGCGCGAGTGCGAGGCGTGCCACGCGCGCCGCGTCATGGACAAGGGACACCGCCACTCGCCCGACGACGAGGAGGAGAAGTCCCGGCGGCTCGCGCAGCAGCTGCAGGACGAGCGCCGCCACAGCAAGCGCGCGGCCAACCGGAAGCGGAAGTCGTACCACGTGCCCAACTCGGACGAGGACATTGGCAGCTCGGACAGCGACGCCTACAGGAAGCGGAAGCAGCAGCAGCAACACTCGAAGAAGAAGAAGAAGACGCACAAGAGACACGAGGACGACGACAGCGAGTCGGACGAGGCGGAGTTCCAGCTGGACACGAGCCAGCTCAGGGACGAGACCTCCGCGCCCGCCCAGGAACAGGCGGCGGCGGCCAACATGGTGATCGACAAGATCATGGGCGTGAGGCAGCGGCAGGTCGTGGAGCCGCCGGCGCCTGCAGCTGAAGCTGCGGCCGACTCGGCCAGCGCCGCGCTGTTTGCCAACCGGCCGACCAAGACGGACATCTCCGAGTACCTCATCAAGTGGAAGGGCTTCGCCTACATGCACGCGTCGTGGGAGACGGAGCAAGTGCTGCTGGAGCTGGACCCGCTGACGAACAAGCAGAAGATCAAGCGCTTCCACGAGAAGGAGGCGCTCCGACTGCAGCACCCGCATCGCCAGGCGGGCGCTCTGGACGACGATTCGCTTGCGGTCGATGAGCTCGAGTTCTTCAATCCAGAGTACCTGGAGATCCACCGCATCATTGCGCACCGCAAGGACCCGCCCATGCCGGCCGACCCCAACTTCCCGGACGCCCCTGCTGATGACGGGATGCGCTACTACATCAAGTGGCGCGTGCTGCCGTACACGGATGCGACGTGGGAACGCGCATGCGACATCAAGGACGATGCCGCTCTGGTCAAGTATAAGGCGTCGATTGCTGTTCCTGACGAGGAGGTGTGGAGGCCGCGACCGCGGCCAAGCATTCGTGAATATCGCAAACAGGAGAAGTCGCCTCTGTTTGGCGAGGACCAGTCGCTTTCGCTACGTGCTTATCAGCTGGAAGGCTTGAACTGGTTGCTTTGGAATTGGTACAACGAGCGGCCAAGTATCCTGGCAGACGAAATGGGGCTGGGGAAGACCATCCAGACTCTCTCGTTCCTGAATCTTCTTCGTGATGATCCGAAGATCAAGATTCGTGGCCCATTTTTGATCGTCGCACCTCTATCGCTGATCGTGCAGTGGCAAAATGAATGTGAAACGTGGACTACCATGAACTGTGTCGTGTACCACGGCAACGGCGCCTCGCGCGAGATTATTCGCGACTTTGAATTTCACTACCTGGATGAAAAGCTCCGTCCCGACAAGAAGAAGTCGTTCCGCTTCAATATTCTCGTGACAACGTACGAAGTGGCGATTAAGGACATCGCTGCCCTCTCAAAAATCCATTGGCGTTGTCTTGTGGTCGATGAAGCCCACCGTCTGAAGAACCAATCTTCACGACTCGTGGAGCAGATGCGTTCTCTGCGTCGCGATCACTGTGTGCTTCTGACGGGTACTCCTCTCCAAAACAAGACAGAAGAACTGTGGGCGCTGCTTAACTTCTTGGACGCAAAATCGTTCCCAAGCGTTGATGACTTCCTGGAGAAGTTTGGTGACCTTCATGAGGCCCAACAAGTGGCTGATTTGCACAAGATGCTAAAGCCGTATCTCCTGCGTCGTGTGAAGGAGGACGTCGAGAAGTCGCTGCCTCCAAAGGAGGAGACCATCGTTGAGGTGGAACTCACGCCGGTTCAGAAGCAATGGTACCGCGCAATTTACGAGAGAAACACGTCGTTTTTGAACCGTGGTGGTAACCCGCGCAACGTGCCCAACCTGATGAATGTTATGATGGAGCTCCGCAAGTGCTGCAACCACCCATACCTGAACAATGGCGTTGAAGACATTTTGAATGAAGGGCTGACGACGGATGCGCAGCGTCATGAAATGATGGTGAAGTGCTGCGGCAAAATGGTGCTTATCGACAAGTTGCTACCACGTTTGAATGACGGAGGACACAAGGTGCTCATCTTCAGTCAAATGGTTCGTGTCCTGGACATCATCGAAGATTACCTGCGTTATCGTGGGTACCTGTATGAGCGGTTGGATGGCAACATCCGTGGAAATGATCGCCAAGCTGCTGTGGATCGCTTCGTGAAGCCTGAGTACAAGCGGTTTGTGATGCTGCTGTCAACCAAAGCTGGCGGTTTGGGCCTGAACTTGACAGCTGCAGACACGGTCATTATTTTTGATAGCGACTGGAACCCGCAGAACGATCTCCAGGCGCAAGCTCGCGCGCATCGTATTGGTCAGACCCACTCGGTGAAGATTTATCGTCTGATCACTCGAAAGACCTATGAGATGCACATGTTCCACAAGGCCTCCCTGAAACTGGGATTGGACAAGGCTGTGCTTACGCACATGCGTCGTGAGAACGAAGAAGAAGGTGGCAAGAAGCGGGATAAGAGCTCAAAGGCTCAAGAATCGAAAGAGATCGACGAGCTGCTGAAGCGTGGTGCTTACGACGTGTTCCGTGACGATGACAGTGCTGGCGAACAGTTTTGTGCGCTAGACATTGACCAGATCCTGCAGCGCTCGTCGCAGGTTGTGCAGTACACTGAGCAGGCGCAGTCGAGCTTTTCGAAAGCAAGTTTTGTGTCGGCTACTACCTCGGACGATGTGGATCTCGACGATCCCGATTTCTGGAAGAAGGCCGTTGGTCTGACCGAACCAGACCCAGTGGAAGCCGAAGACTTGCTGCCGCAGCAGCGCAAGCGAACTCGTGTGGCGCGCTTTGGCGATGGCGGAGGTTACTCTGACGGCAGTATCTCTGATGACGAGTACGAGCAAGAGAAGCGCGAGAAAGAAAAAGAAGAGCGCGAACGGCTAGAAGAAAAGACTGCTCCTCGTGAATGGACACAGAATGGACGCGACCGCCTGCAGCGTGCGCTGATGCACTACGGATTTGGTCGTTGGGAGATTATTCGAAGCCAGAGCGGCGGTAGTCGCTCCGTGAAGGAGGTGGAGGTCTTTGCGCGTGGATTTATTTATGTGTCGGGCTTGGCATGTGATCAGCGCAAGGATGATTCTACTTTCGTGAAGGCGTCTATTCATGCAGCCACGCTTGCTCAAAAGGAGAACCTTATTGACGAAGAAGAACTGTCAGCTGTTCTCAAAGAAGAAGACTTTGTGCTCAAGTCAAAGCAGGGTGGTGGTCGGCGTGTGCTGGTTCGACTGGATATGCTTCAAAGGCTTCAGCAACTGATTACTACGGCTTGCGATGTGTGCGATGATCGTTATAAAGATGATGCATCAAAGTCGAGACCCAGCCCCGCTGCTAGTATTGACGACCGTGCCAGTTACTATGGTGTCGATAAGCTTGTTCCGCATATTGAACTGGTTGACGTGGGCGAGCGGCCGGCATGGACACAAATTACGCCATGGTGGAACGAGGACGCCGACAGAAACTTGCTGATGGGCGTATTCCTCCACGGATACGGCCGATGCGCCCAAATTCTGGCAGATCCACGTCTGTACTTCGCGCGATTAGAGAAAGCTGCTCGCGAACAAGTTGAAGCAAATAATGGAGATGGCTCTAGCCAGACAAGTGCTGCTCTGTTGCCGGAGACCCCTGTAAAGAAGGAGGACACCGCGTCTGTGGAAGAAGGCGACGACGTGGATATGAGCGATGTTGACTCGGAAAGTGCTACAAGCTCAGCTAATGCTGACAATACCCCCAAAAGCGATGGTATCTCTACCCAAGTAAAGGCCGAAGGCAGTGCGCCGACTGCTGCAGCGACTGGAACCGATGCTAATGCAGCAGCAAATTCATTCAAACAACCAGAGGTGCAGCATATGAATCGCTTGCTGGGCTGGCTTCTATCTGCGGAGGAAATCAAGCGGCGGCACGAGAAGGAACGGTACAAAAAGGAGCGTGTAGCCATGGAGCAACGGCGCCAAGTTGGCCAGGAAATGCGTGCGCGTACTTTGACTTTGCGTCGGTTAGAACTAAAAGCCATGCAGCTTGCGCAGGTGGACATTCTTCGACACCTGGCGGTACTGCACAATGCCCGTCAACTCCCGGACGCCTCAGTGGCCCCTCCTCCACAGCACCGGATGAAAAGCACAGACTGGACCAAGGAAGAGCGCCGCTCCTTTGCTTACATGATGGCGGTCCATGGTGCGCCTCGGATTTTGGCGAAGCGTGCCGTTGTTGCTCTTGATGGCAGAGCCACGCCATCGATGTTGCCGTTTGTCACTGAGCAAGCGCGAGATTTCTCGTGGGAGACGGATAGCATTTCGTGGCGCAACATTGTGGAGTGGGGTAATCTGAACAAGACTGCGACGCTAGCACGCATGTTCTACGAGACAAAATTTGCCCCCAAGTGTCGTGAGGTTGCTCGTATGCGTGCAGATCCGCTGGGTTCAGACCAACGTGCTGTGGCGTTGGGCGACCTTATTGGTATTGAGTTCGTGGATGCTTACGAGGGCGTACTGGCCCATGGCCTCAAGGCTCGCAACACTGCTTGGGTTACCATGCGGCGAACTCAGTTACTCGAAGACGTGCTCGACATTCTGTCAACCAAGCGAGGTGTGCTGGGGGCCTACCTGAAGTCTGGACGCGAGGGTCTGGTCACGGATATGCCAGTGTGGTGGTGCCCTTGGATTCACGACCTGGGTGTCTTCTACGGAATGGCTCGTCACGGCGTTTACGGTTGGGAGCGAATAATGCTGGATCGTCAGCTGCCGTTCCACCGCCAGGCACGTGAGCACCACATTCGCACAGTGTTTTTGGAGGGCACGCCCACGTTCCGCCCGCTGTACCGCGATCAGTTTGAATCGACAGCGGAAATGAACGACTGGTTCATGCGCGTGATGAACGAGTTCCCGTCTCTCTCGATCTTGGAGCGCAAGGTGGAGATGATTTGCGCTGCTGTACTCCAGGAATTCGGAAGCTCAGCTGATCGGTACGTGGAGCCTGAAGACCGGCGCGAATTCAGCCTGTCACCGCCAGGCAACTGTTTCGAGGAGCTGGTCTTGTCTCGCGTGAAACAAGAGGAGGAATTGCTTCCTAGCATCGAGCCCCTTCCAGTCAGCACGACAGGTTCTCCCGAAGCACTAGCTGCGTTTTTAAGCGAGTCGCAAAGCCGTCGCGACGAGTACTTACGTGCCGCCGAAGCCTCCAACGCCATCGGCTCTCGCACGTGGAGCACGCCTGCTAGCGAAGCTCCTCCTGCAGTGGCCAATGGCCAACAAGACAGCCACCAACAAGGCGAGGATGAACAGCGCCAGCAGCTTCCTCTTCAGATGCTGGTGTCGTAGATCAAGCCAAGAAGAAAACTAATTTGCAACCAGAGGGTGTATGCTGCGAGAAGGTAATAGAAAACTCGTCCTTGTCTAGTGCGACGAGGTGTTTGATTCAGTCGTTCTTGGCGTGCGTGAAGGCTCCGGGCTTAGGCTTCATCATGTTTTCCTCCGAGTTCTTGCGTGAGCGACGCCGCTCCGCCTTGGCCAGGAGCAGAGCTCGGCGAACTCTCTTGCGGATGTAGTACCAGGCCACGAGGACAATCGCACCAAGCACCGACAGGATTGCGACGACACTGACAGTGTAGCGGCGCCAGATTGACGGAACGTAGATCTGCAAGTGGCAGCTCTGGAAGTTCCCGTGGGCATCTTCAATCCCCTGGAAGCCGTCGACGCAGTCGCGAGTGCCGTACACGTAGCCCGACGGGATGGATCGACTGAATGGGTCTTGCCACGGCTTCTCACACCGTTCGCCGGTAGCTTCGCACAGCTTTTTGTCGTAGCGCTTTCGACACAAACACGTGCACTTCATGGGAAGAGTGCAGTTCCCTTGGCCGACTTTGGCGCCATTGACAACCTCCTTGCCCCATCGACCACCGCCAGCGCCACACGGATCTGTACGGAACGTTTCCACTTTGAGTTCGTCTACCGTGAAAAGTGCCGGCCGAGCGGATGCGACCACGGCCTTGGACAGCTCACAAATGGGACTGGCGCAGTCGAAACCGGTCCAGCCTTCCGCGCAGGCGCAAACGTCCGGGGCGACACAGAGTCCCCCATTCTTGCACCGGAAGCAGCCATCGCCACTGCTTACGATACTGCTGGCCATGTCGTCAATGCCGGTAACGTCCCCAGACGTGAGGTTGAGTGCGTTCGCCACGACGTTCGCATTGCAGATCGGGTCCAAGATGCCCTGGATGCAGATTGGAAGCGCACAATCCGAGCCAAAGTACCCGGTATGTCCCGTCGGAGCCGTAGGATACTGCTCATGAAGTGTCGAGTCCACCGTGATACAGCGACATTGGTCCTTACTGACACACACACCGCCGTTGCGGCACCCGGAGGACACGCCGGCGTGTGTATCGGCCATTTGAAAGCGACACAGAGGCGTGTTGCAGTCGATTCCAGTCCAGCCGTCTCCACACGCACACTCGTCGGGAGCCACACAAGCGCCGGAGTTGAAACATTCGTACACACCTTCGCCCGGGCTCGACACGCCAAACTCCCACGTGACCTCGTCCACTTTAGTCACGTTGACGTAGTTGGTGCGAGTTACGCGGTTCGTTCCGTTGTTGCTTTCGATGTCACCTTGGCGCCAAAGCACGTTTCCGCAAAGAAACCCGTCGGACACGCGGGCGACATTGAGGTCGTCACGATAATCCAACAAGTTCTGGATCTGCTGAGAGCTTGGGAGAGCGGCACTGCGTGTCGGATTGGGTTCCGGGTCGCCTACGGAGCAGCCGCTCTGGAACGAGAGCCCGTCGTTGGCGACGAGCTCCACATCGTACTGAGGACAGCGGTACGTCTCGCAGTTGCGAACGGCGGTGGCGCTGTCGTAATTCCCACGCAGCGCTCGGAAATCGCTGGACGAGCGAGACGCCACGTTCAGTACAAAGCGCTTCGCCTGGACGCAGATCGGAGTGTTGCAGTCGTAGCCCGTGTAGCCTGTGGCTTGAGCTCTCCCGTCAGGAAGCTGGAAAACTGGTTTACCTCCGTTTTCACGCCCGTCGCGCCAGGTGGAATCCCAGGTGACGCATTGACACTCATCGGGTGCGATGCACGTCCCGTTGTTGCGGCACTCTTGCGCACACAAAGCGACCGAGCAATCCTCGCCCGACCACCCCAACGCGCACGTGCAAGTGTTCGGCAGCGTACAATTGCCCCCATTCAAGCACGTTTGAGTGCACAACGGTGTCGAGCAATTCGTGCCAGACCAGCCCGGAGCGCACTCGCAGACACCGGGGGCCACACACGTGCCATTGTTGAAACAGCCACGCACGACTCGGTCGACGCAGTCGCCAAACACGGAGGCGTTCCAGAAGCCACGACGAACGGCATCGCGAGCGGCGTACGTGACTTGAGGTCGGTACGAGGCATCCGTGTCAACCACCAGCACGTCCAGTTTATCGGACAACAGGTCTTCGGCTCCCACTCGAGAAGAACAGGTGCGGTTGAACTCAAGAAGGCAAACGCCCTTTTGCCAAGCTGTGCCAGCGTTGTAGCTCCAGGTGCCGCCTCGTTTCCAGCCTTCTCGCGTTTCGTCTAGTGGTGGTTTCGAGAGAGTGTAAAGCGGAGGCCACGCCATCCCCGTCCACTGCGTGTGGTAGTGGCCATCAGCGGATACTTCGCGATCCATGTAGCGCGAATAGTAATTCGGATGATCGAGGTAGAAGGCCGGAGATCCGTCGGGTGTCAATGGTTTTTCCCACTCGGTGATGCTGCGAATCGAGCACGCGTAACCTCCTTGGGTTGGTTGGTAGCGCACTCCACCTCGAGTCTCCGTGGTCACCGTCACTTGGGTGTACGCGATCTGCTCAACTGTTGCTGTGTATGTCGGATTGGGGACGGGTTGTCGTGGATGGGTAGCCGTAGGGGGCTCCGCTGCCAAGTAGGTCACTTGAGTGGGCGAGTAGTAGCCTTGTGAACAAACCGGAGTGCGGCAATCGAAACCTGCCCAGCCTGTAGCGCATTCACACACATCTGGAGCTACACAATTCCCCCCGTGGGCACAGGCATACACGCCTTGTACAATTCGTCTTCGCTCCACGAGTGCAACCTGCCGGTCACTTGTGAGGAGAAATGGCGGAGAGAACCCCACTTCCGCCTTGGCAATGCCTCTCCATGGCGCAAAAGAAGCCTCCCAGTCGTACGGTTTGGCAGGAGCAAAACGGTACAAGTCGCTTGTTGCGTTGCGCTCGGACAGATACTGGAACTGCGTGAGTGCGTCGTCCCCCAATTCAAGCAGCAAACACCCCCCATACGACGGTGGAGTCTTCCCTTTTGCTGCTAGACCGCTCGATGCGTTCACGACGGGGCTCGAGGTCGAGTACAGTCGATGTAGACAGTCGAATTCGCCGGTCTCAAGGCACCATCGGGCAAACTCGCACGGCACGTAGCTCTCAACGGATAGAGGACGTGAGAGAGCGTTAGCGTAGCCACTTGGATGCGGCACAAAGTCTCCTTGCGGGCAAATGGGGAGGCTGCAGTCGTATCCGCTCCAACCGGCAGCACACAAACACGAGTCGGGTGCCACGCAGCTTCCACCGTTGCTACACGTCTGAGTGCACACCGGCACACGGCAATCCGAACTTTTCCAGGCATCGGGGCACGTGCACGTGTCGGGGGCGGTGCAGTTGCCTCCGTTGCCGCACGTTTGAGTGCACACTGGCGTCGTGCAATTGGCGTCAAACCAGCCCGAGGCACACGAGCACGTGTCAGGTGCCGAGCACGTTCCTCCGTGTGCACAGGCTTGGACACACGTGGGCGTGCTGCACGCTGGGAAGCCTCCGTATCCAGGGACGCAGTCACATTTATCAGGACCCACGCATACCTGTCGAGACCCGCACCGTGTACTGCACACGGGCATCGTGCAGTCGTCTCCAGACCAACCTGAAGGACAAGTGCACACGTCAGGAGCGGAACAAACCCCGCCGTTCTCACAGACCTTGGAGCAAGTCGCGGAAAGCGCTCGGATGCGATTGTTGCCCGCGTCGGCGACGTAGAGAAATTCCGTTCGGGAAAGTGAACGACTTCGAGCGATGTCAAGCCCCGCGATGCCGTGAAATCGAGCCGCCAGCGGCGGTTGTGCGTCCAGGTAGCCGCAACCGTCTTGCTGCGATCCTAGTGGCGCACTTGGAGCTCCTGCGATCGACTGCACCTCCACTTTTGGTCGCAGGTACGGCCTGACACTAAAGAGACGAGCACGATCGTTCTGGGTCGTCGGCAAGTCCAGCGAAGTCACGCCGTTTGCTGTCGATCCCATTGTTTTGGCCGTCTGGGCTGCTGGCTGAGTCCCACGCTCCAGTGTTAACGTCACAAGTCCGCCTTGCGCTGCCACTATCGCGCCGCTGTGGACTGCAGCGAGGCAGATGGACGAGACGTCACCATACAGACCAGAGCCGTACACTTTTGACGCAGTGCTCGCAGCGTCACACGCCGCCGGACAAGAGATTTTGATGGTTGTGCCGTATTCGACGTCTTCAAACACGTCAGAAATGATCGTTTGTGTGTCTGGATCGCGCAACGGCAGCGCGAGATCGCCTTGAACGAGCCCGTCAGCAGGTGGGGAGCCCGTGCAATCCTTTAGAGCTCGCCCAGACATCGCCGCGCCCTGAACGGGATCGAACTCCTTGCGCTGCAGGTAGTTGTGGAAAATGTTGTTGGCTGTCGGCGATCCCTGGAGAAAGAGCTCGTCGACAGGCTGCTCGTACGATGCACAGCCGCTTGGCTGCAGCACTTCCGTAGCTCGAGTCGAGCACGTTACAGCTCGCGAGACGAGCGAAGCGGGTGTGATCTGACGCACGGAGCAGTCCGTCGAGCTGGCAACATACACGCGTCCATCGGCAGCAAAGGCGACGCCGGCTGGTGCGTTGAATGCTGCTTCGTTGCCTTCTCCATCGATATGACCGGGTACGTTCGACCCAGCCAACGTCACGACGCGGTTCGTGGACGTGACCGTCTCAATAGCGGAACCTGCACCGCCATCGTATGTGACTCGGCGGATACGGTGGCCGTCGCTAACAATTAAAGTGCGTTGAGCACCCACCGCAATGGCACGCGGACTCTCGAATCGAGCAAACGTCAGGTTCCCGTCTCGAAATCCACGCTCTCCGCGCAAACAGGGCGGCAAACAGCCAAGTGTGTCTGCGTCCTCGGATGGAACCACGCCTCCAGCCACTGTGTGCGTGGTTCCGTCCGGTTCGATACGCCGTATCAAGTGGTTGCCTGTATCCGCGACGAATACAACACCGTCGGTATCAACCGCGACCCCCATAGGAGTATCAAACCGAGCGCCGAGCGGGTCTCCATCCGCGAGACCGGCATGAGGCTTCTCTGGTTCCTGCGAGAGCCTCGCCGTCTCAACGCCAGCACCGCACAGACCTGAAACACAGCTCACAAAGCCATTTGTGACCCGACGGACGCGGTGATTGCCCGTGTCGGCCACGAAAACCGCGATGTCTGCGCCTCCGTTCGTCTCCAGTACCGCAACATCCGACGGATACGAAAACCGAGCGGCTGAAAGTGCCGCTCCATCCAAAAACCCTTCAATGCCGTCACCTGCCAGCGTCGACACTGTTTTCGTCGTCGGGTCGATCTTCCTGATGCGGTGGTTCGCCGTGTCCGCGACGTACACGACGCCATTCGAGTCCACCGCCACGCCTCGCGGGTGGTTAAACTGGGCCGTCGCTGCCGGTCCATCCAGAAACCCCGCAGTCCCGTCCCCCGCTACCGTTCTCACGAGTCCTTGCGAACGGCCTGACGCTCCAAACGCCGTTGAATAACTCCAAATGTCCGACGCATTCGCATCACTCGCGTTCCTCTTCGGGTGTGCGCCTTTGTACGTCAAGGAGCCTGACTGCGCGCCCCAACACCGCACATCACACTTTACAAAGTCCGTCGTGAACGGGGACAAGCAGCTTCCGCCCGACAGGAAGACGCAGAGCTGCGTGGCACCTCCGTAGTCGTAGCGGTGCCGGCCGCCCACCGCCCACGGGACGTCCGAGACCGTCGGGGTGTTCTTAGGCAGAGCGGCCCACGGGACCCCCTGCAACTGCAACGCGCAGCGGTCGCTGTTGTCTCTGCCGCAGGCGAAGTCCGCGCAGACGTGGCACTTGCTCTGCACGCCGAAGACGGAGCATTGGTGGCGGATGTCCTGGTCGCTCGGGTTATCGCGGCCCTGCCACTCGAGCGTCTGCGCCGCGGTCTTCTGGTACGCGAACGGCCACTGCGGCTTGCGCACGCTCTCGCACCACGGCTGCGTCGTCCACGTGCGGCGGAGCACGGCTCCGTACACGCATGTAGCGCATAGGGACAGCAGCAGCAGGACGTGGTCTATTAGTGCCATGCCGGCGATGATACATCACTGGGAACAGATGGCTACATTGGGATACGTCGCTTCAAGATCATCTTCACTAAGTACGATCAAAGTGGACCACACCGTGACGACGAACAGAAAGCATTGGCCACGACTAATAGTACTTCGACGTCACACAAGTGAATTGACGAAGAGAAACTATGAGCGCGACCAAGGACGACGTGAAGCGGCGCCAGGTGATCGTGATCCTGGAGCAGGCGGCGCTGGAGACGGTCAAGACGTCCAAGGGCTACCAGCTGCTCAACTGCGACGACCACAAGGGCATCCACAAGAAGCTCAACCGCGACGCCAGCCAATCGCGTCCCGACATTCTGCACCAGGAGCTTATGGCGCTGCTCGACTCGCCGCTCAACAAGGCCGGCTACCTCAAGGCAAGTAGTAGTACTATTTTTTGTTTTGTGTAGTACTCATACTGACGTCGACGGTGATGCAGATGTACATCATGAGCTCCAAGGGCGTGCTCGTGGAGGTGAGCTCGCAGATGCGCGTGCCCCGCACGTACAAGCGGTTCGCCGGTCTCATGGGTAGGTGGCTGCAGTGACAGCAAATGCTACAAATACTATTGGCTGCTGTTCTACAATACTATTGGCGGCGTGGCTGATATTCATGGTGTTCGTGTGTTTGATGCAGTGCAACTGCTGCACACGCTGAAGATCCGCTCGTCGGACGGCAACCACACGCTGCTGAACGTGATCAAGAACCCGGTGACCAAGTACCTGCCGGCCAACTGCAAGAAGTACGCGCTCTCGCGTACCGGCACACTCGTGAACCCGTGGGAGTGGGTGGAGTCGCTGCCCAAGGACGAGCCGGTGGTGTTCATCTTCGGTGCCATGGCCCACGGCCACATCTCCAAGGAGAACTGCAACTACGTACGTGCTTCTTCTTGCGCGTTTGGAAGAAGTTGATACGGTGTCGGTTGAAGAAGCTAACTTTGCTTGTGTTTTTTTTCTTATTGTCTTGATGTTGCAGCTGGACGAGACCATCTCGATCTCGGAGTACCCGATGAGCGGAGCCCAGGCCATCTGCCGTCTGCTGAACGGGTTCGAGCGTCACTGGGGCATCTTGTAACTTTATTCCTGCAGCTTGGACCTGCGTTACCATTGATGGAGCTGCGGCCGTTATGCTGATAGAACACAGCAACTGAGCCGGTGGCAGTAGGGAAAATGAAAAACGTGTGCACAGCTGAATAGTGGAGACCGAGTGCTTCTCATTTTGTGCAGTTGTCTACGTATCTGACTGCGTTGGAGGCAGAAACGGTGAACCAGGCAAGCTCTTGGCTTCCTGCAGCATCTGCTCTTCCGGTGTGAGTGGCACTCCGCCGTGCAATTGCTGCTGCCGCTGGTCGTACACAGCTTTCCTGATGGCACCCTGCGTGGCCTCGTCGTATTCCTGGATATTCCTTCGCGAATCTACTTGGCTCGTGTCAATCTCAGGCCCGCCTTGGAGCGCACTCGCCCACCACGTCGGCTTGATCTTCTCCAGCGAGATGCTCAGCGTGTGGTTGCTCTCCAGCGACCAAACACTCTCGTCGGCTCGGATCTTCCCGGGAAACTCTCCTTCCAGCAGCGGCTCGGCCGGATCGCTCTTCAACGCCACACGGGCCTTCGTCGACTCGATCCGACACTCCAAGTCCTTTGCCCGCGTACCTTGCGGCAGCTCCATTTGAATCTGCAGACAACCAACAGAACGTCAGCGAACCAGCAGCACGCACTTATCAACAAAGCTCGACAAACCCCACCGAAACATCCTCCAGCGTCTGCGTCCACGTGTACGTAGCTGCCATTCCCCCATTCCCCACCGGAACTGCATCACCAGCAGCAACGTCAGTCCATCCACCCGCCATCGGCTACAGCAAGCCGAGCCAGTTCTACCTTGCTTGCCGTCCTCCGTCAGCTGTGGCTTGGGCTCCTCCTCCTTAGCAGCAGCGGGAGCTCTAGCCGTGGCACTGTCGTGCTTGGCACTCGACCTGGCAGTTGAAGTCCGAGCTAATGCATTACTCGTAGCATTGGCCACTGCATCGCCGCTGCCGCTCGCGTCCAGACTCTTGATGGGGAACTTGCGGAAGGCCTGGAGCACCTTCTGCTGGGCCTGGCCCGGCAGAAAGCCCATCTTGAGCCGCGCCGGGTCGCTGCAGACCACGTAGAAGTCCGTTTTGCGGTGCAGGAAGTCGAAGAACGAGTCTAGCAGCGCCTCCACGTCGCCGTGCTGCTGCGCCAGCTGCGCCAGCAGCGCGTCGAAGCGCCCCATGTCAAAAAGAAGTATCTTTTTCAATAACTCGGATACAAAACTGTGGATATTCCCCACAAATCTGTGGATATTTCCCACCGATTTTGAATAGATTTTGACATTCGGATACAATCTGCGGATATTCCCACCAAAGTGAGTCAATAATGTGGGCAGCGGTGCAGCACGCGTGCGGCTTCGCGCGGCGGCACAAGAAGCTGCTGCTCGCGACGGGCGTGGGCGCGGCGTGCGCGGGGGGCGCCTACTACGCGTACAGACGCATGCTGGGCGAGGCGGAGCGCTTCACGCAGCAGCTCCACGTGCAGATGGCCGAGCACCAGCGCCTGCAGCTGGCGCTGGGCTCCACGGCGGACGAGAGCCGCGCGACGGTGCGGCGCTTCCTGCCGAGACTCAAGACGCGGCTGTACCAGCTGCTGGACCTGGAGAGCGTCGTGCAGGAGCTCAAGTCGCTGAACAAGACGCAGAAGAGCAGGCGCAACGCGCTCTGGGAGGACGCCAAGCTGCTGGCCGTCACGCGCTACCTGACGGCGCTCGTGGCCTTCGGGCTGTGGCACCTGCTGGTGTTCGCGCAGGTGTCCGTCATCGGCAAGAGGGTCTTCGAGAGAAGCAAGGCCACGGACCTGTCGGCCAGGCTCCAGCAAAGGGAAGAGGCCGAGGAGCGGGCGCACCACGCATTCCTGAGCTCCGGGCTCGAGTACTTCCTGGACGAGGCGCTGGGCAAGATCAAGACCCACGTGGAAGCTGTGGTGAGGGCCAACGAGCAGCTGCAGGCGTGGAAAGTCAGTCGGAAGGCGGCGGTGAGAGCGGACGAGCTCAATGCACTGCTGCAGGCGCTGTTCGTGGCGGTGTTGCCGTCTCCCGCCGCTGTGGCCGCGGCGGAGAAGCACGAGCCCTCGGCGGAGCTGCGCAAGTGGCGCGAGTTCTTGATCTACCCGGACAAGCAGAAGGGTCAGGACGAACACGTGATCAGCCTGCTCAACGACTTGTGGGACCTGCTCGAGAGCGACCTGTTCATGCCCGCGTTGCAGCACAGCTTGGGGTTCCTGTGCGGCAACGCCTTCCAGGACCTCGATGACGTTGTCTATGGACCGAGTAAGCCTGAGGTGGAGGATACCGCTGCCGAGCCGCCCAAGAAGAAACCGGCACCGCCTCTTGCCAAGTTGATCCCGTGTCTCCAGGCTGAGATGAACAAGCTCTTGCTGTCTTCCGGGCCGGACAGCTACGCTGCGAAGTATTCTCAGGGCGTGGGCGAGATGGAGGCATTCCGGACCTTTTACGAGGCGATCTTCTTCGAGCAGGGCGCCCAGGACGCGTACATGGGGTCAGCTCTCATCTAGAACCAGACAAGTTGTCCACGAGGGACCAGCGGGACGCAACAGGCAAAGTCTACATACAACATGCAGCACTAGTAGTACACTATAAGCAGCAGGCAATACGCAGCCGTGGTCGCAAGCCGATATGAAGGCGAGCAACGCAGTGCAGACTCTATTCTCTTGGCAAAACCTACTACGTAGCACTACTGCAGTACTCATTACTGTAAATGCATGCAAGCCCGTTTTGTTGCGTCTTGGACGGATACCGCTGTACTAAAAGCTCGACTTCACTCGCTATATTCACCCGCCCACCGGTGGCCGCCGTTGGCCAGCTCCCGTCTCAGCTGGGTGAGGTTGAAGTCAAGGCTCTCGTACAAATACACCGACGTTTTATCCGCCCAGGACACATCGATCTCCTCTTCAATAGGCGGGTGCACGTAGTCGACGCAGTAGTTGCCAGCGCGCGAGCACTTCTCGTGACCGTGACGTTCGCAGATTTTGCGAAGCGTCATCACGCACCGCAGCTTGGGCATCGCCTTGAGAAGCTGCAAAACCTTCAGCATGAGTTGCGGGCCGAACATGACGTTGTTGATGAAGACCACCGTGGCTTCCATCAGGCGAGCTTCCTCCGGGGGGACAAACATGTCACCCCGGAAGATCTCGATTTGCTTGTCGCGCAGCAGGGCGACGTCACGCTCTTTCAGCCGATTCAGCGCCTTGTGGCCTTCCAGGACGCGATTCTGCATAAGCTCGATGCCTATTGTCTGCTTGCAAGGAGTCTGAAGCGCTGCCTGAACCAAAATCTTCCCTGTGCCACAGCCAAGGTCAAAGAACACGTCGTCCTCGTCCAAATTGAACAATGGCAGGATCCTGGAGGCCACCGACTCCACCGATACTTCGCCGTACGTCATCAGGCGTCGGAAGTCCTCCATGCTCAGGTCGTCGACCTCCTGAGAGCGCTTGCACGTGCTGGTTTCCGTGACAACCGTCTCCTTGGTGATGCTGTACATGCCTCGATCGTCCTGTTCCTGCTCTTCGTAGAGCTCAGTAATGAGCTTCGACACGTAATCCGTCTGCTGCTCGAACGAGTACGCGGGCTCCAGCGATCGTCGCGCCTTGCAGCTTCTTTTCTTCGTCGGCGTCTTCTTCCTCTCGTCCTGCACAGGCGACAGCACCCGCTCGGGCGTCTTCTCTCCCTTGGCAGCCTCCGCACCTGAGCTCTTCTTCCGCTTCGACGCCGCCGCCGCCTTGCGCTTCTTCTCGTTCGCAGCAGATTCTGCGCGCGCAGCCGCCGTAGCTGCCGCCGCAGGCCGAGCGTTCAGCAGAGCTTCCACCTTGCTTTTCTCCACAGTTCGTCGCTTGTGCGGAGACTTGCGGCTCGGCGGCAACTGCTGCGACGGGCTCAGCACGTCCACCGTGCGGCGCTTGCGTCTGCTGCGGCGCAGCTCCCGTGGCGCCTCCGCCTGGGCTTCCTCCGTCTTCTGGCGCTGTAGACGCTGCGCGCGATGCAGCAGGGCCGTCGTCTCGCCGTCGGAGGAGGACGAGCCCGAGGCCGAGGCTCTGGGGGACGACGCCGCGGTCTCCAGCTGCAGCACGACGGACTCCACGGCCGCAGCGGCGGCGGTCATGGCCTCGTCGCCCTTTGATTCGTCCCCCCGCTTGACGGCGTCCCCTGATTCCTGCGCGGTCTGCGGCATGTCGATGCTGGAGGAGGAAGACACGGGGCTGTCGCACAAGGAGCGCGGGCTCAGCAGGTGCGGGCTCGAGAGCTTGCGGTGCTCGACGGAGCGCGGCCCTTTGCGGTTGGCGGGGCGCCGTCTCGGTGTCATCTCCACTAATAAAACCGATTTTGAACGTTTGAAAATAGGTGTACACTGTAGCCATGTCTTACTTCTGCTTCACCACACAGATCCTGCAACGCTAGTGGCAAATGTGCAGATGATCAAGCGTGGTCGTGAGCTTTACGCAGGCCTCATAATACCGGGTAGGCCGCCGGGCGGAATATGCGCGTCTCCTCTTGGACTCAGCAGAACAACGACGTTGTGATAAAATGGTTGTCATTTGGTTAATGGAGCGGACTACAAAAAAGAACTTAGAATGGCGAAGGGAGAGTCGCAGCGCGCGCTGTCCCGGTGTAGACTAACTAGCTCCCCATCATACTTACGAGCGAGGCAGCCAGGCACTTCTCGCCTGCTACCGCGCGTGGGCTCAAACAAGGAGAGGCACCTAGAGCGCGCTGGCGGTGCGCACGCGCGGCTGCCACTGGTACTCGCCGTGGTGGTACTGGAAGCCAACCCTGTTCACCAGCTCGTCGCTCTCCTTGGGCCCGCGCGAGCCGAAGGCGTACGGAAGCGGCTTCACGTTCTCCGACTCGATCTGTTTCAGCAGTGGCGTGAAGATCTTCCAGGCGGCGCGCAACTCGTCGTCGCGGACGAAGGCGGCCTGCTTACCACGCAGTACGTCCAGAATCAGACGCGTGTAGGCGTCCGGCACCTCGGCGCCCTCGTAGCGCTCGGCGTACGACAGGTCCAGCTCGCTCGAGATCGCCTGGGTCTGCAGACCGGGGCTCTTCACGTTCATCTTCATGTACACGGCCTCCTCTGGCTGCAGACGCAGCACCAGCTCCTGCACTGGGATCTTGACGCCCGGGAACATGTGCTCTGCTCCGGGGGGCGGGCGGAACTGCACGCGGATCTCGCCCTTGCGCTCGTTCAGGGCCTTGCCAGCCTTCATGATGAACGGGACACCAGACCAGCGCTGGTTGTTCACGTACATGATGGCCGTGGCGAACGTGGGGGTCACCGAGCCCTTGGGCACGGTCGGGTCCTCGAGGTATCCGGGCTCATTGCGCTCCTTGTCGCCCTGGTACTGGCCCAGCACCGTGTTCTCGAGCTTAATGGGCTGGATGCAGTTGAGCACCTTCACCTTCTCGTCGCGGATGTAGTTGGAGTAGTCCTTGCCGGCAGCGAGCACGGGCGGCTCCATGGCCACGAGCGACAGCACCTGCAGCAGGTGGTTCTGCATGACGTCGCGGATGATGCCGAACGAGTCGAAGTAGCCGCCGCGGCCCTGCGTGCCGATGTCCTCCTTGAAAGTGATGGTCACGCTCGAGACGTAGTTGCGGTTCCAGATGGGCTCGAAGATGGCGTTGCCGAAGCGCAGCACGAGCAGGTTCTGCACCATCTCCTTGCCGAGGTAGTGGTCGATGCGGTAGATCTCGTCCTCGGTGTAGAGCGCGCCCATGTCGTGCGAGAGCTTGTCGAACGAGTCGAGGTCGTGGCCGAAGGGCTTCTCAACGATGAGGCGGTTCCAGCCGCGCGCGGTGAGCGCCGCCTTCTTGATGCTCGTGCCGATGGGCACGAAGACCGTGGGCGGGATGGCGAAGTAGAAGAGCCGGTTGGCCACGGGCGAGCCCTGGGCCCCCTCGAGCGCCTCCATCTCCTTGCTGACCTTGCCCACGTCCTCGGCCGAGTCGTAGTTGCCGCTGCGGTAGATGCACTTGGCCAGGAAGGCCTCCTTGCGGGCCTCGGCCTCGGGCGTCTTGGGCTTGATCCAGGGCGCGATCTGCGCGCGGAAGTCGGCGTCGTTCTTGGCGCTGCGCGCGTAGCCCACGATGACCACGTGCTCAGGCAGGTAGCCCATGGTGTAGAGCGCGAAGAGCGACGGGTACGTCTTCTTCTTGGCCAGGTCGCCCGACGCGCCGATGACGAACACGGTGAGCGCCGTGTCCAGGTACTCGCAGGCGTTGTGCTCGTCCACGGGGGGCAGCGAGCTGTTGCTGTTGCTGTTCGAGAGGCTCATGGTGGTCCTTCGTCCGTCCGAGTGGTCGTCTGCTTCTTCGCCGTGGATCTTGCTGCGTCGCCCCAGGGAAAATCGCCGTTTGAGCTGTGAGAGCATTGCCGAAACTCGGAGTGCGACCTCCAAGCACCAGCATCAGCGAGCGCTGTTTGCATCAACATATGACCACCCTCCATTTGGTTTGGACGAGCTGCGATTGGCCAGAAAGCAGATGAATCCGCTGATTGGCTGCGGGGCCGGGTGCAAATCCAGGTTCAACGTGCCTTAACGGGAATCTTTCTCCGACACGCAACGCGGGAGCGCACGCGCCGGACGCGCGCAAGCCTTAAATCACAATCATATTGGGCAGGCGACGTTGGCTGCCTACTTGGCAGGCGCCTCGACGGCGCACGCCTTGCAGCCTGCTTGAGGGAAGCGGGCCCATAATCGGACTCAGACGATGACGGGGACCCGCCCGATGACGCGCGAGATTTTTCTCAGATGCATGTCATTCGTTAAAATTGAGGGACGATCCACGATTGGCTGAAAAGTCCGATGCATTTTGACGAATGGAAGCTGTCGGTGATATGTACCAGTAAACTGGTACAGTTTTTCCTGATGTCGATTCATCGTACCGTAGCTGCAAACAACGAGAGCTGCGCGGCGAAGCGCTGAAGGAGCCGCTGAAGATCACCAGCAAGTCTGACTCAGATACAGGCCCTGGAGCTATGCGCAACTGAAATATGTCCGCCTTTAGCACGCCATCTGACAAAATTGTCAGATGGCGTGCTCAAGGCGGACGTATTTCAGGGCCCTGCGCAGCTTACTGGAGCTGCGCCACGCAGACTGAAGTAGGAGGCATGCTGGAGCCGAACTGGTACGCCATCTACCTACAGGCGAGGAGCTCGCTTTAGAGATTGTGAAATCATCGCCTGCCTGCCTGTCCCGGGCGGTGCGTGTCTTCAGAAAGTCTTACCGCGTGTCGGTGGCGGTAGCACAGCACTGTAGCGCTTGTTTCAGTGTCTACCCAAACCCAGCTGCGGCTCAGCCTGAGCCGCAGCTGGGGACCAGCCGATGGGCTGTCACCCTGGTCATCAAGCTGGTGGGCACTCCTGGCGATTGTATCATACTGCATCCATATAATAGATAGATACCGGTGCACGCATGACGGTGAAGTTCAGACTCCGAACTTTCTCGACTGGTAGCTGTTCGCACGACTTTTTTGCTTCACATAAAGCACCGCCCACACTCACCCGCTATCACGCATACGTCCAGGCGGCTAAAATAAGTCTGCCTTGGCAACGACGACGTCGGAAGAAAGGCAACCAGACCATGTTTGACTGGAAGCCGAGCACAGCATCGGAATTTGGCAACCTCTATATGACTGGGGATTACCTGCACTATACCTATCTCACACAAGTAACTTATTACGATTTCACCTAAGGCTAATGGTACGGAGGCTTCATCGACCTCTGTTTAGACGGACCGGAACGGGCTGTGCTCGTCCATGTACGGAGAGGACACGACGCTCTCGGCGTTGTGTTCGTCCGAGACGCGGAAGTGCTGCGTGCACAGCCCTTTGCGACGAGCCTTCTTCTCGCAGCCGGCCATGGAGCAGATCTTGCCGCCGCCGTGCTTGATGCAGAAGCCGTTGCCGCGGTCCTTGGACGAGCAGCCCTCCTCCTTGCAGAGGCGCTTCCCGCCGTGGCTGTGGCACAGGTTGTTGCGCTGCGAGACGCGTTCGCAGCCCTCGATCTTGCAGTACTTGGAGGCGCGGCTGCGGTGGGTAGAATGACTGCTGCCGGGTGACACGCGGGACTTGGTCGGGTACATCGCAGGCTGCACCGGTGTGGCGTCGGCCCACGAGCGCTTCTTGCCGGGGAAGCTTGGGCCCATGGACGAGCCCATCTGCGGGTACGTCTGCGGCGCGAATGAGGCCACACCGGGCAGCGGGGCCTGCGGCATCGACATCACGGGCAGCACGCGCTTGGCCATGTTGGGACTGATCATTGTGCGCAGCGTGGGCATCAGCGCCAGGTCGCGCGACACGGGGCTGAGCCGCAGGTGCTGCGGCGACGGCGTGGCCGAGGCCGTGGGCGAGGAGGTCTGCATCTGCTTGAGCAGGCCCTCGAGCGACGGCAGCTTCGGGTTGAGGTTGAGGTTGAGCGTAGGCGTCACTGACTGCTGCTGGAACGCCGACTGCAAGGGCGACTGGACCTGCGCCGCCGCCGCTTGCTGTTGCTGGCGCTGGAGCTCCTGCTGCTGCGCCTGCTCGGCCGCTGCGAACAGAGCGAGCGGCGGGTAGTCCGACAGCGACTGCTGGCTGCACGGCGCCGCGAAGGCGGGCGCCAGGAAGGACTGCGAGCCGCTCGCGGGTCCGGCGAACGAGGCCTGGGAGGTGGTCATCGATGCTGGAGGTCGACCACTTGCCACTTGGAAGGCAATTTCTGAAATGGCAATGCGAACCGTGATCGCGGCGACCGCAAGCACCGCGAAAACAACGACCCGAGGATTGCGCCACGGCTTGGTGTGCACCACACGCTCCGGCTGAGCAATGTCTTGCCGTTTGTATGTGGCGCCTGGCAGCCACTGCGACACCGCGCTCGATTACGAGCTCGCTAACAAGTTGGTAGAGAAGGGCGCCAGTCGAGTACATGTATGATGGCGCCCTGACTTCGCTGGCCAGGACTGCTGGGTACGAAGTGGTCGCGGCCGGCGCTGGCTGGGCCTGGTCTGCAAGCGTTCGTTAGCCGCCGACACCTGCGGCGCGTCCCGCATTGCGGCAGGCGCTGCTTGAAGCTCGGCGCCGGTCGCACTCATCCCATGGCACCGTGGCCCTTTTGACGCTGGCACCACACAGTGTGGTCCACACGCGACTGGCGACTACCGGAGTTGCCCGCGTGGTCCCACCGATGTCGGTCGGCCAATGTGGCACATTTGCACAGACCGGGCTGCAATCATGAACCGCTCCAATTAGGACTTATCCCAGTCCGACCGCCACATTTCTTGCTGAGCACATTTCGCCACCCTCCAGTGCCGCCACCCGATATTTTTTTAATCACTGAAAAGGTAGCCCTCATCCGCCCGTCTCCGAAAACCTTCCTGGCATCTCTCCGGTCGACAGGCTGCTCGCATTCACCCGTCCCTCCGTCGAAGTGATGAAGGAGAGTGGAGTGCTGCGACGATCGAAACCGTTTCCTTCTCTCTGATCGTTACAGCCCGACAGCGATCGCAAGAAGTCTCACGAAGACAATCAGGGGCGCAGCGAGTAGCACTGGAACTACTGGGTTGCGACTCGCACCGTGTGAGCCAGGAAACTTTTTTCCAGTTCAACGGTAATCCACAGCTCGTCCTCGGGAGCATTCAGAGCCCCTGAGCTCCCGCCAGATCGACTGCACCAGCGGGTGGCGAAGAAAGAAGATCACGACGCCCAGTGCACGCAGGCCACTTGCCATTTTCACGAGGGAGCTTTGCCACATTTTGCAACAGTCGGTTGCACCGTCTTTTTGCCTCGGACGCTTCATTTCTTGCAGGGATGATTGCGTTGCTGTGGGCGATTGCGGGCCTTCCGAACCACTTCAGCTGCGCCCCCAGGGCGTCACCATGCTGTCGTACCATGTGCCGAAGCGGGCGCCACCTGGCAAGCAATGCATGTAGCAAGCCATGCGGGGCTCTGACAGAGCTGCTGCATTCCTCCTCCGCGCCGACACCAGAACGCTCCTTTGCTGTCCGGACCGACGATTGGTTGGTGACGTTTGTTGTTCCGGCACGTGCGACATGTCGACGGAGCGCAATCACGCGCTGTCTCTGCAAGCTGAACGACAGTCATTCATCCGCAGGTACCGCGCGCGAAGCACCGCACGAATTGCTGCGCCCGACTGGGCCAGTCGCCGGCGTCCGCGTCGCTCGCCTTCACCCACCAACATGTGCCGCCCTAGCGGCGACATCCCCGTGCGTGGACCTCCTCTGCAATGTAGTGTCTCCGAGCATGGCCACGAGCATCGCGCTGCAGGTATCCAGCTGGCCGTGCTGCCGCGCAGTGACGATTGTGGCGACCACTTCAGTGGAGTAATCTCGGGCAAGCTGCGCGCGATCTGTCGCGCCGACCACGTGGACCCACGTGGCTCCGAAAGCGAGAGCGCAAAGGCCGCCCGCGCGCTGCACGGCACGCCAGGAGCGCTACCGCGCTGGTTGAAGCCTGTCTCGCGAGATGCTGCCCGCATTGCTGGTGCCGCCGGCAAAGACCCACTGCTCGTCGCTCGAGCTTGGCAAACCATGCGGCAGGTCGGACTTGCAATTGGCATCTCGAGGAAAAATCCGGCGCGTGCGAGAGATGGCCGCGCGTGCACCACGCCCGTGATTACGATTCGTCGGACCATTGCGCGGCTTTGATGGTCGCAGACTGGTTGCCGTTCTCCGCGAGATCGCACGGGCAAGGGTCTGGACCACGCCACTCGTGAAGTCTATTACGTCGAAGTCATACTTGCCAGGGTTGACTACCGTCGTGGTGCAATCCACCGTCACGTCCTCCCCAAAATCCACTCACTGTTCTTCAACCCCGAGACCGTAAAGTCAAACTTGCACACATCCAGGCGCAGCGACACCACACTGGAGCGCGACGACCGCAGTGTCAGTTGTCTGAGGTAACAACGCTCGGCCGGATGGGACACAATTTTTCTCCACTGCACAAACATCAGCACCATGGACGTGCTGGGAAACCAAACTGTCTGCGCGCCCCGCTCTAGCATGCCACTAGCATAATTGCCAAGAGTGTGTCTAGCTTGAGCAGCTTGATCACTACGTTTATCGCCACGCCGCCATCCAGCAGCTCATATCATTTCGAGAGCGTCTCCAAACTGTTGAGGCCATCACTTTCCAAATTGTCCAAAAGTGAGCACCAAAACGACGAAGGGGGGTCTTACTCGCGACGCTACACTCAATCAAGCCTTGTTTTCCAGTTCACGAGACTCCCTCGATACAAGCTGGATACTATCTTCTCAGCCTGCTTGTGTCCTCGACTCTGCGAGTCTGCACCTTGATTGTCTAGCCATCACCTGTCTGTACTCCATTGGTCAAGTTCTTCTTCATGGCCCACGGGATGACACCCAGCTCTGTGGTGCGCACCGCAGTCGCTGCCTCAATTGAACAGCACGACAGCGTCCTTACGAAGAGGGGACGCACACACCCTTGCTCTTAGAGCAGTTCTAATCGCGACATTATCTCCCCAGACCCACATGAACTCAGCGGCTGAAGTGCCTCCTTCTCGTTGCCATCCATAGCAGCCTCGATTCATCTAAGCAGCCACCGGACACGTGCTGAAGCACCAGCTTGCGTTCGTCGTTCAGCTTGGTCAGCGCAGGCTAGCCTTTGCTGACAGTAACGCCCCCAACAGCAGCCTTGAGGGGGAATACGCCTGGGAGGAAACTTCCTTCCAGATCAAAAGAGCGTGTGAAGTGGGTACATGTACCCACGATTTGTTTACATACACTCTCGCGTCTCGAAAAGACTGCGTCAGCTCATTCTTCCTTCCGCATTCGGAAATCCGCACCATGCTGGGCATCGGCTTCAAGCTGAGCGACTCGCCCGCGGCATCGCTGCACAGCTCGCTGGGCGAGTTCCTGCGCTGCGAGTACGCGTCCGAGGGGGACGCGCAGCAGGCGGAGACGCAGCAGGCGGCGCTGGACCAGTTCGCGCAGCTCAAGACCGACGTGGACCTGGTGCGCACGCCCTCGGCCATCTCGCGCCACGTGCTGCTGCGCTACTACGCGCAGCTGGACAAGATGGCGCAGCGCTTCCCGTGCGACGGCGACGCCGCCTCCAGCGCCGCGCGCGCGCCGCTGCAGCTGCAGTTCACGTGGAACGACTCGTTCTGCCCGCGCAAGAAGAGCACGCAGGCGGGCGTGTCCTTCGAGAAGGCGGCCGTCCTGTTCAACGTGGGCGCGCTGGAGAGCCAACTGGGTGTCCAGACGGACCGCAGCACGGCCGACGGGCTAAAGGCGGCCTGTCACCACTTCATGAGGGCCGCGGGGGCCTTCGCAGAGGTCAAAGACAAGATAGTCGAGCGAACTTTGGGCGCGAGGACGCCCGACATGAGCGCGGAGGGGCTGGGCCTCTTGACGTACTTGATGCTAGCACAGGCTCAGGCCTGCTTCTATGAGAAGGCGATCAAGGACCAGATGAAGGACGCCATCAAGGCTAAGCTGGTGCATCAGGCGCTGGACTACTACGTCTCGGCGTTGGACTTCTGTCGCTCGTCGGCGCTGGCGGGGTCCATCGACAGGTCGTGGGGGGTGCATCTGCAGTTTCAAGTGCATTGTATGCGTGCAGCTGCGCAGTATTGGCAGGGGACGGCGTCCAAGGCGGTTGCGCTGGATCGGGGGGAAGGGTATGGAGAGGAGATCACGCGGCTCGAAGCGGCGGATGCCGAGTGCGATGAGGCGTGCAAGGTGGCGACGCAGAATAAGCTGCCGACGTCGCTGCTGCAGTCTGCGCAGGCGTTGCAGCGCGTGGTTCGTGAACATCTCGACGCAGCGAGGAAAGATAATGCCAGTGTGTACCTGGAGAAGGTGCCGAAGTTTTCAGAGCTACCAGCGGTGGGGAAGGCTGCGATGGTAAAGCCGTTGCCGTTCACACCAGAGGAGCTACAGCAAGAACTTGGCGGTGTGGACCTATTCGAGCAGTTCATACCAAAGGATCTGTTACACCGTGCTGATGGCGTCAAGCAAGAGATCAATGCGATTTTGAAGCAAACGGCGGAGACGGTGTCTAAGAGCAATGAAGCTGCCAAGGAAAAGCTACACTCGATGGGTCTGCCTGCATCTATCGAAGCGTTTGAGAAGACCAGCGATAATGGCATCCCACATACGATCTGGCAGCGCATCCAGTACGTGAAGGTGACGACAGCCTCTGCTGCGATGGGTCCGGGTGGCTCAAAAGAAAATGCTGTCGCTACTTTTATTCAGCAGCAGCTACAGGAAAACCAAAGGATGTCTGATGAAGCCGAGAAGAAACTGCACGCGATTGAATCGCGTCTGAGTCAAGAGGAAGTTGAAGATAACGTGTGCCGGCAGAATTACGGTGACAAGAAGTGGGCGCGTCCAGTGTCGTCCTCGCTGAACCAGAACTTTCGAGCTGATATTGACCGCTACTATCGGCTAGTGAAGGAAGCCAAGACGTCCGACGGCGTCGTTCGCGAGAAACTTCAGGATAACCAGGAGAAGCTTGAGGCACTATCACGGTCTAAAACAAGCTTGGACCAGGAGCTGCCAGAATTGCAACAGGATAACTCAAGCTGCAAGTACGAGATAGCGCAGGTGGCATCGCTGCTGGTGCAACTTGGGCAGCTTGTGGAGGAAAAAGATCAGGTCCTGCGTGACTTTCGGGGGTCTTACGACAAGTTCAACGCGCTTCCTGTGCTTCTGAGCGGGAACAAGGCTAATAGAGTCTCCACCGAAGCTGCGCTCGAAACCGAGAAGCAGTTTTTCCGTGATCATTTTGAGGGGAAGATCGCCACGATTTGTGACGACGAGAAGAGCTTGCTCGGTGAACTGGTAGATGCCAACTCTCGCTTCGAGGCGAAGAAAGAGACTGATCATGTGCTACACGAACGTCAAGCTTTCCTTCAGCATCTGAGCGATGCAGTTGACGTTTTCGAGCAACTCGAATCGCACGTAAAAGAAGGCGCAAAGTTCTACGGCGAGCTGGGTGTTCGGATCGCGCAACTGCACCAAACCGTAGCAGACCACTGCTCCGCACGCGAGCTCGAGAAGCGCGAGCTGGAGATGAACTTGACCGCAGATGAAGAAATGCGGCAGCGCGAGGCAGAGGACGCAGCCCTGGCGCAGAAAATGATGAATGACATGCAAATCCGCAACGCCGCGACTGGCCCAAACACTAGCGATGAAGCGTTAGCTCGACAGTTGGCTGGTAGCTCCCCGCAGTACTTTCAGCCTACACAGCAACTGTCTGCTCCTCCTTCGTACGCTTATGGGCAATTGCAAAGTCAGCAGCAACAACAGCATTCGTACACTCAGTACCAGCAAACGCAGGGCACCCCGCAGCCACCTTCGTACGGGAACGGATCGACGTCATCTGCTCCACCTCCTCCGTATGGGAGTATCTACAACCAGTCGCAGCAGCAGCCATCACAACAGGCATACAACAGCTACCAGTATCCTGGCCAGCAGCAGCCCCAGTACAATCCGCTCTTCCCTCGCGGTCCTTCTGGAGACTCGGTCTAATGGTTGGTTACCATGTGAATGATAATGAAGCGGTGCCATGCCGGCCAAACAATAAGTGGACGAACTTACATGTGAATGCTGATTTAGGGGTGATTTTCGCTGTAGAAAGCAACAGCTACGCGATGACCAAGATGAAATGAAGCAATGAAGCACACTGCTAGCAGTTGCGACCAAATCTCGACGAACTCGATCGCCTCGTTTTGAGTCGATTGCCTGCTCTCGCGTAGGGATACACGACTCTTACACCCCCGCAATAGCAGCCTTGAGATACTCGGTTGCCGCATATGATGACCCATGTTCGCATGGTAGCCAGACGTCTCGTTAATGCAGTTCCAGCATCTTCAGCTCCAAGAGCGCAACTAAGGTATCTCAACTACTTCTGTGCTACATTTCGAGCTCCTCGTCTTCTTCCCACACCACAACGACGTCGACAGCGTCGGGGAAGGTGAACTGCTGGTCTTGGAAGTACCAGGACACCAACGCCCAAGGAACCAGCTGCGTCGCACTTTGAAGCACTGCGCCGCTACTTGCATCAACCGTGGAGACCTTGACACCATCGAGGAACAGCACTTCAAGACCTGTCGTTGGATCCTGGCGGTATGTGAGGCGGCGCTGATGCTGCACGGTGTAGATTTTCATGACGGTGTCCGGCTTCGCCAACGCGTCGAGTTCACCACCAATCCGCTCTTGGAACTCACCAATGCGCTCGCCCGGTGACACCTCGATGGAGACAACGCGAACTTCTTCTCCCCCCGAGCTCACCAAACACTGCAGACGCAGCATATTCGATTCTAAATCGGTGGAGAAGGGAGCTTGCAGAGGAGTTTGACAGATTGAAAAGGACTTGACGCTGTTTATTGTGAAACGATTCAGCAATGAAAAGCAAATGAAAACGCAACGAAAGCAAGGCAATCTGCACGCAGCCCACCACAGTCGAAGCCCTCCACATCGATCCAGCCATCGGATTACGATGCCATGCAGGTGCTGTCGACCCAAGCGATGGCATCCTTCAGGTGGTCCACCGAGTCGCCTGTCGTACTGCCCTGGTTGTAGCCGTAGCGCTCGGCCGCTTCCTCGATGCAGGCCACCAGCTTCTTCTCCAGTTCTGCCGTCTCCTCCGCTCGAAGGTTCGCCACCGCCGCATCGCCCACCATATCCTCGCTCTGCTGGGTGTAGTGGTTCTTGATCTCGTAGTAGAAGTCCAACTTCGTCATGAATTGGCGCTTCACGGCCGTGTCATCGATGAGAGGCGCCACGCCGTCTGCCTTGACCTGGTCGTCCGTGAGCGGAGGCGACGGGTTCGCATCGGGCACGACGTCGGTCGCTCCAGCCGCGCAGTGGTCGTACATCCACTGCACCAACACGTGATACTCGTCTTCGGTCACCGCGTCCTTCGCCAACGTCTGCAGACCCGCACTCGCGCACTGGTACGTGCGTTTGTAGCGGTACATCATGACCTCGTGCTCCATGTCAGCTTTGTTCTTGAGAGTCTGCAAGAACTTGAAGATCTCGGCGGCCGAAATGGCAGGCGAGTTGTCCGCATTGACAACGGAGATGGTGTCGTTGGACGGCGCGAGCAGGTTCCAGTCTCCGTCTCCGTAGTTTGCGAGCGGCATGTCTGCCTTCGGGACGACAGGGACGTCCGGAGGTGGCACGTTGGCGTCTTCTTGGTCAGGGAGCTCGTTCTCGTCCGGGTTGACCCCATCAGCGGGGCCAAAGCTTCCAGCTGGAGCTTCCTCCCAGCCGAGTCGAATGTCCGGGATTGGTGGCGCCTCAACGATCCCTTCAGGAGGGGCGACAACCACTCTGTCCTGGTAGTTTGCACTGTTCTTACCAACTTCTACGGGCTCCTGGTCGATTTCAACGGGGCCAGGCGGGAAAAAGTAATCGGCACCATCGAACGTATCCCAGGGACCCGGCTCAATTACAAGCGGCGGTGGCGGCATCGGTCCGACACCCAACAGCTCGCCGCGAGACAGTATTTCAAACTGCTGGTTCGGGTTATCGATGTTGCAGTACCAGAGGATAAAGGTCGACTGGCCGCCTCCATCGTCAAAGCACAGACCAGGTTTAGCGGGGTTGTGCAGCATCAGAGTATCGGGATCCAGCTCGAGCCACTGGTTCTCGTTGCCCGCGTCGCACTGCCACAGGTGAGCAGTGCTGTCTCCAGCACCCCAACCACCGCCATCGTCCAGGCATAAGCCCTCCTTGTTCACGCTTCGGAACTCGCGCGTGTTGGGGTCGTACGAGAAGATTTGGTTGGCGCTGTTCGGGTCGCAAGGCTGGTAGACGAACTTGGTCTCACCATTCGAGTGGCCGCCGCCGTCGTCCAAGCACAGGTTGGTCTTTCCGTGTGAGCGAATCAGCACTTGTTCGCCAGTCTTGAGTCGATCCAAGTACTTGGCACCAACCCGATCGGGGTTTGGAACGCCTCGCACCTGAATGGAAGCAGGAGAAACGATGTCGAAGTGTTGGTTCGCGTTGTTGACGTCGCAACCCCACAGCCAAAACTTGGTCTCAGCTGGCGTCGAGCCGCCGCCATCGTCAAAGCACAAGTTTTCCTTGGCTGGGTTACGGAGCATCATGTTGTCCTCGTCCAGAATGAACCACTGGTTCTCGTTATTCGGATCGCATGCCCACAGTTGAGCTGTTGTTTCAGCTGCGCTCCGACCACCACCGTCGTCCATGCACATACCGGGCTTGTTAACGCTTCGGAATTGATGCGTCGAGGCGTCGTACGTGAAGATCTGGTTCGGGCTCCTTGGGTCGCACGGCTGGTCGATGAACTTGGTCTCGCCGTTCAAGTGGCCTCCGCCGTCATCGACGCAGAGGCTGTTCTTGCCACGAACACGAAGCATGAGATGCTGGCCCGAGTAAAGAAGATGGGCACCATCGTCCAGGCCTGCAGCGATCAGAGTCTCCCTCTTGTCCTGGATCATGGCAGCACGAGGCAGCACCTCGAAGTGTTGGTTCGGGTTGTCGTCGCTGCAGAACCACATCACGTATTGGGTCTGGCCTGCTGCGGTGCCGCCGCCGTCGTCGAAGCACAAGTTTTCCTTGGCGGGGTTGTGCAGCATCAACGTATCCTCATCCATGATGAACCATTGGTTCTGGTTGTTTGGATCGCAGTCCCAAAGCTGAGCCTGAGACCCAGCCGCGTTCCAAGCGCCACCGTCGTCCATACACATGCCCGGCTTGTTGACACTCGCGAACTGGTGCGTCATGGAATTGTACGTGAAGATCTGGTTCGGGCTATCCGGGTTGCACGGCTGGTCCACGAACTTGGTTTCGCCGTTCGAGTGGCCTCCGCCGTCGTCAACGCACAGGTTGGCCTTCCCGTGGACACGAAGCAAGATCTCTTGCCCAGTGGCAAGAATGTCGACCGCGCTCGTTCCGGAAGCAATCCGCGCCTTCTTTTTCTCCTCCATCATTCTGTCGGCGGACACAACCTCGAAGTGCTGGCCCGGGTTGCTGTTGTCACAGCCCCACAACCAGTATCGACTTGCGCCAGGCGTCATCCCCCCACCGTCGTCGAAGCACAGGTTGTTCTTGGCCGGATTGCGGAGCATCATGGTGTTTTCATCCCACACGAACCACTGGTTCTGGTTGTTCGGGTCGCAGTCCCACAAGTGAGCCTGTGTCTCCGCAGCATTCCAGCCGCCACCGTCGTCCATACACAAGCCTGGCTTGCTGACACTCCGGAATTGGCGAGTGGTGGGGTCGTACGAGAAGAGCTGGTTCGGGCTGCTTGGGTTACAAGTCTGGTCCACAAACTTGGTCGCCCCATTCCAGCGACCGCCTCCGTCGTCAACGCACAGATTGTTCTTGTCGCGAACACGAAGCATGATCGGTTGACCGGAGTTGAGGAGGTCGACGTCGTCATCAAGGCCAGCAGCAATGAGCCTCTGCTTCTTCTCCTCCAGCATCTTCGCGTGCGACAGGAGGTCGAAGTGCTGGTTCGGACTGTTGTTATCGCAATACCACAGGACGTACTTGGTCTCGCCAGCCCGCGTGCCACCGCCGTCGTCAAAGCACAAGTTGGACTTGACCGGGTTTCGGAGCATCATAGTGTCCTCGTCCAAAACAAACCACTGGTTCTGGTTGTTCGGGTCGCAATCCCACAAGTGAGCCTGCGACCCGGCCGCATTCCAAGCACCTCCATCGTCAATGCAGAGGTTCGGTTTGTTGGCGCTCCTGAAGAGATGCGTCTTGGCTTCGTACGTGAAGATTTGGTTGGGGCTGTTCGGGTCACACGGTTGGTCGTTGAATTTGGTTGCGCCGTTCCAGTGACCGCCTCCATCGTCCATGCAAAGATTGTCCTTGCCACGGACACGAAGCATCATCTTCTGTCCAGAGTTGAGCAGATCGAGGTCGTCATCGATCCCCGCAGCGAGCCTCTGCTTCCGGCGCTCCTCAGCGACGTCAGAACGAAGTACGATCTCGAAGTGCTGGTTCGGATTGTTGTCATCGCAGTACCACATCACAAACTGTGTGGCACCCGCCGCCGTGCCACCGCCATCATCGAAGCACAAGTTCGACTTCATGGGGTTGTGCAGCATCAGTGTCTCCTCGTCCAGGACGAACCATTGGTTTTGGTTGTTCGGGTCGCAGTACCAAAGGTGCGCCGTCGTTCCTGCCGCGCTCCAGGAGCCGCCGTCGTCAATGCACAAGCCTGGCTTGTTGACGTTCTCAAACTCGCGCGTCTGCACGTTGTACTTGAACACTTGGTTGGGGCTATCCGCGTCACAAGGTTGGTCCACGAATTTGGTCACAGCAGCTCCCCAGCCTCCGCCGTCGTCAACGCACAAGTTGTTTTTCCCACGGACGCGGAGCATGATTTCTTGGCCAGACTCGAGGATATCGTACGGCGTCACCCCCACCTTCTTCTTCTTCTCCTCGACCATTTGAGCCCGGGACAAGATCTCAAAGTGCTGGTTGGCGCTGTTGGTATCGCAGTGCCCCATGATGAACCTTGTGGCAGCAGGACCCGTGCCACCTCCGTCGTCGAAGCACAGATATTCCTTCATCGGGTTGCGGAGCATCAAGGTCGACTCGTCCAGCACATACCATTGGTTCTGGTTGTTGGCGTCGCAGTACCACAAGTGCGCTGTCGTCCCCGCAGGGTCCCAAGAGCCTCCGTCGTCGATGCACAAGCCCGGCTTGTTGACGTTCTGGAACTCCATCGTCCTGACGTCGTACTTGTAGACCTGGTTCGGGCTGTCTGGGTTGCACCGCATGTCCACAAATTTGGTGACGGCAGCGCCCCAGCCACCGCCGTCGTCAACGCACAAGTTTTTCTTGCCCTTGACACGGAACATGATCTCTTCGCCGGACAATAGGAGGTCGTAAGGCGTCGGCCCGGTCTTCTGCTTCTCCGCGAGCAGCGTTTCACGCAACACGACCTCGAAGTGCTGGTTGGGATTGTTGTTGTCGCAGTTCCACATGACAAACCTCGTGGCACCCGCGACCTGGCCACCGCCGTCGTCAAGACACAGATTGTCCTTGACGGGGTTCTTGAGCATCAAGGTACTTTCGTCCATGTCGAACCACTGGTTCTGGTTGTTGATGTCGCAGTACCAAAGGTGCGCCCTGGTGCCAGCCGCAGTCCAGGACCCACCGTCGTCGATACACAGGCCTGGCTTGGCAACGCTCTCGAGCTCGCCCGTCTTGATGTTAAACTTGAACGCTTGGTTGGGACTGTTCGGGTTGCACGGCATGTCGACGAACTTCGTTGTTGCTGCCCACCAGCTCCCTCCGTCGTCGACGCACATGTTCTTGCCGCGAACTTGGAGCATGATCTCCTTGCCGGACACCAGGAGGTCGTACATGGTGGTACCCACCTTGGCCTTCTTCTCCTCCGCCATGGCCGCTCGAGACACCACCTCGAAGTGCTGGTTCGGGCTGTTGTTGTCGCAGTACCACATGACGTACTTGGTCGAGTCGGCTGCCCAGCCGCCCCCATCGTCGAAGCACAAGTTGTTCTTCACCGGGTTCTTGAGCATCAGCGTGCTCGGGTCCATGACGAACCATTGGTTTTGGTTGTTCGGGTCGCAGTACCACAAGTGGGCCCTCGTGCCTGCCGCGTCCCACGAGCCGCCATCGTCGATGCACAGCCCGGTCTTGTAGACGCTCTCGAACTCCTTGATGCCGGCATTGTACTTGAAAATCTGGTTCGGGCTGCTCGGGTTGCACGGTTTGTTCGTGAACTTGGACGTCGCAGCCGCCCAGCCGCCCCCATCGTCCATGCAGAGGTTGTCCTTGCCGCGGATACGGAGCATGACCTCCTGGCCCGACTTGAGGAGACTCACGTCGGATCGCACCTCCGAGGCGTATTGACTCTCGAGGAACATGCCGTTCGGTCGGGATGCGCGCTCCGCTGCGATCCGGGCGCTCTCCGAGTACGAGCTCCAGCCTTGGTACATGGCGAAGGCGCTGCCGACACCGAGTGCCGTGCCCGCAGTCGCCAGTACGAGCTTCTTCCATTTCGTGTTAGTCGGCCGAGAAGGGACCGGGACGGCTGTGTCTCCTTCCTCGACTTTGATGCCGGCGGGGTCACTCCCGTAGGAGAGTAACGACATGACCGGTCACTGCAACAAACACAACTTGACTGGAGTGACAGCTTGCAGGCGAATTCACAACTGGAAGGTTGTCGGAAGGCCTTTTGTCTGCAGGATCTGGCCATCCTTCGGGCCACCACAGCGATCTTGTCAAGGCAAAAGGCTCACAAGAGACTCTTCCCGACCCACGAGAACCGCACATGACAATTGTACGGTGACGGTGGCCTCCGTCGAGGGTCGCTCGCTAGGCAAAAGCCAAAGAATCCGAAGATCCCGACTACAAATTGTAGTCTGGCATCGAACGGCGGCAAAAGCGGCCATGTTGAATGGGCGCGTTGAAATCTTTCATCGAAAATGAGCGGCCATGAAGCCCGCCACTTCAATGGTCACCAGATCCTCATGATGTCCGACGACGAGGGGGGGCTGCTCGTCGAATAAGTGCTGGTCGTGCCTGCAAATGTTGCCCGAATAATAACTGAAAGCGAACGACTGATGTCGCCATCCTCCACAACACAACAGCCATATTTGTTTTGTTTTTCGCTGAGGTACAGTGTAGGATATCAGCTCAATATTCGTTCCCCCGATATGTGCTTGCGTACTTCTCCGTGTGTCCATCGCTCTTTTTGCGAGCACAACAGCCATATTCAGCCACAATCGTTTCTTCAGGGGAAGGCACCAAGGTCACCGCAACTTGCAGCGCAAGTCTGCAAGCTCCGCGTTGTAATGTCCTGCAGGGCACCTGGCGAGGGCGCAGACAGCAAATGTGTGCCCCACGTAGCGCGTTGTTGTGACCCGCCCATCGAGGAGGAACCGATCTTGTCTGCTGCTTGAAGTGCATGTATACGTTGACCAGATGAAGGCGTTGTCGTAGCGTAAGTTCGACATGTATAGTAGCGTTCGTGTTCAAGCCATCTTATCCGGCATGCTTGGAGCGATAGGCGATGGCGCCAGGAACTCTGCATTTCGTCACCGGCACCAAGTCTGCCTTCATCCGAACGCGAATGACAGGAGCTGAGCCACTATATACCACGTATCCCGTTGTACACTGCTAAGTAATACACGTGCACGGTGCAGCGGCTGGCTCGGGTGTGCTGTAACGATCAGCGGAAGGCGACGTCGGGCATCACATGTTGGCACAGCAGTACCGTACCCCATGCTCGGTGACCAAGACCGTCAACGGGTCGTCACCGTGCTCGTTCGCGCTGCAGTGGCACGCTCACGGAGTGTCCCTCGCGAGCAGACCAGACCCGCTCGCCTTTCAACTTGATCATTACCGGCGTCGTGACCGGCAGTCAGCACGAACTGCAACGACGTCGATGAGCGCTAAGGCAGCGTGCACTGCAGCCTCGTAGAGGCTGAGGCCGATGCGCAGCGGCTGGACCTCGTCTGCTTGTCGAGTCCGGATGTCCGCTACGTGCGCGTGCTGCGCGGCGACCGGCTCTGGCGACACTTTCTCCTCGCGTGTCGGGATCGAGCGGACAAGATGCCTCACCCCCGGTCGACAAACAAACGTGCAAGGGCCGCAGCTGTTTCCGCCTATGAGTCAACAAGGCGTGCTTTCGAGTCGATCAGGGCACGTGACATCTGAGCGAACGAAAGGCACAATGAATGAGCCGCTCTTGCCAATGGCAAGTTGCCATAGAGCGCTCGAGCGCGCGGAGGTGTGTGTGTTTTCGGTACCTGCACCTGCCCGGCGGCAACAATGGTACCGCATGTATCATGAAAGTGGCAAATCCTGCTCCTCCCGTGGCAAAGAACCCAAGCTCCATGGCGAGCGGGGAATCCAGCGCTCAAGTTCAAAGACCGAAGCAGCAAACACGCGAAATACATGTACATGTGCATGTGTAGATGCCGCCACCAGACGAGCGCCACCCTGCTGCCCTTGATTCAGCAGCGACCTTAGGCCGCACGCTCGTCCGGACACAGCGCTCCCTTTTCATCTACAGCTCGCGTTACGCCGCCCAGCCCAGCGTCGAAGACAATCTCCGGCCGCCTTCCCACGGCTGAAGAAGGTGCAAGTGCATCACGCATCGCGGTCGTGTGAGTCAAGCGCCCCAGCCGTTTGTTTGGCCGTGACCGTGAACGCCGTATGGCGCCGCAACTCCTGTTGGCCCGAAAATGGGTCCCGCGGTCTTTGTGCCGCAGCTCGGCCACAACTCAATTCGCCCCCGAGATCGACATCCACAGGCGCATCCGCCGTACAAACCCCGCCCCGAAAGAAAAACGAGCAAACATGTTCCAGCTCACCGACGCGGCCGTCATGCACCACCGCGCGCAGTTCCCACTGGAGCTGTGCCGCCCGCCGGCCTTCGCGCCCTCGAAGCTCTCGCTGGCCTTCCCGAAGCCCGAGTCGGACACCACGAGCGTGGCCTCCACGACGCCCAGCGAGGCCTCCTCGGTCTCCACGCCCGTGCTGCGCGAGCGCATGAGCCTGAGCTTCATCACGCACCCGGACCCGGCGCGCGACACGCAGCCGCAGCACGCGCTCGGCCTCCCGCAGGCGGGCGTCATGTGCTCCAAGAAGAACTGCTACCGCTCGGCCAACAGCCTCTTCGGCGCCTTCTGCGAGTTCCACAAGCCCAGCCGCCTCTGCAAGGTGCCCGCGTGCCGCAAGTGCGCCAAGACCGGCGGCTTCTGCATCTCGCACGGCGGCGGCCGCCGGTGCCGCCACGAGAGCTGCCTCAAGAGCGCCAAGGAGGGCGGCTACTGCATCGCGCACGGCGGCGGCAAGCGCTGCCGCGAAGAAGGGTGCTCCAAGTCCGCGCTGGCGGGCGGCCTCTGCTCCGCGCACGGCGGCGGCAAGCGCTGCAGCGCGCCCACCTGCTGCAAGACGGCGCTCAAGGGCGGCCTGTGCATCGCGCACGGCGGCGGCCGCAGGTGCGAGGTCACCGGGTGCACCAAGAGCGCCGTGGGCGGCCACCTGTGCGTCTCGCACGGCGGCGGCCGCCGCTGCCGGGAAGCCGACTGCAACAAAGGCGCCGTGCGCCGAGGCGTGTGCATCCGCCACGGAGCACGGCAGGACTAGACCAGATCGGGGGGGGGGGGGGGGGGGGGGGGGGGGGGGGGGGGGGGGGGGGGGGGGGGGGGGG
>JAGDFM010000016.1:54326-100693 GCA_019155715.1 Phytophthora pseudosyringae | reverse complement strand
CCACCCCCCCCCCCCCCCCCCCCCCCCCCCTGCAGTAGATCCGATAGTTATAAAGGAGATCCCCGGCTAGCTTAGTGGCCGCGCCACCCTCATGTAAATGCACCCCTGTAAACTCGCCGCGCCACCCGTTTCCGTCCTTAACTTAAGCAAGCGCCGCCGAGCTTTTCGTCACGCCCGAATGACTCATCGGAACCCGACGGGGCAGATCTATGGAGGCGATACGGTGCGGGTATTCCCGAGACCGTCATTGCATCGCTGGCCACATGCTCCGTACGTCGCGCGGTACAGTACTGTACGAGCGTGTGCACATGCACCCGTCCGTAAACCGCGAGTTGCAGGCCGAGCCCAGCTGCTGGGTCACGGTCTCCCTCGTTCACATCTCTTCCAGCCTCGCTTCTTTCCATCCGGACTGGAGATCGCCTCACGGGCTTTGCCAGCAGCTATTTCGAGATCGCCACACGGGCTTTGCCACTGGCAAATTGCCAGCAGCTGTAGCGACGAATGAGTCAGGCCAGGCGGTGCCCGTAAACGGAGAAAAAAGACGCAAAAGAATCGGGCGCTTGAAATCCTATTTAGGCGTCGAAGGAATCAAGCGACCCGCGGAGAATTCACGAGACTTTGAGCCGGAAGCGCGGCCCGTGCTGCAAATCGAGCTCCGCACTCGGCATGCGGCCACGCTCGACACGCGCGCGCACTCGTCCTATCCTCGAGATGAAGGATGGCTGGGCCTCTCGCCGGCTGCCTGGCGCCCCTTACGACCACAAAAAAGCCAACTTCAAGCATGTCACTAATGTGGCAAACGTCGGATTCACAACAGTGACGTTTGTTGTTGTCCTTTTCTTCTTCCTCGAAGAAGATGGCGAGCGCCGCGATGGTCGTGTACTGCTTCGACACACTGCAGTCGCACTTCGACGGCGGCGGCGAGCCCACGCCGCGCTTCGACGTGCAGCAGGAGTAGTGCGTGTGTCTGTCATGTCTCGTAGTAGGTGGTAGCAGTCCAAATCTAAAGCACCGTCGTGCCTTCCAGTCCGCTGTTCGTGACGTGGGAGATCGAGGAGCAGGGCGGGACGCACCTGCGCGGCTGCATCGGCACGCTGGCGCCCACGCGCCTGCGCAACCTGCGCGACTTCACCTTCAAGAGCGCGCTGCGCGACCGCCGCTTCGACCCCATCGGGCCGCAGGAGCTGCACCGCCTGCGCTGCTCCGTGTCGCTGCTCGTCGACTACCAGGACGCCGGGAGCTACGACGACTGGGAGGTTGGGCACTGCCGCAGCGCGCTGCTATGGTCTCTTCGCTGCTAACCAGGTGGCTGGTGGCTTTGTTGCGGACAGATCGGCACGCACGGGATCATCATCGAGTTCAGCGACTCGCGCGGAAGCGAGTACAGCGGCACGTACCTGCCGCAAGTCGCCCACGAGCAGGGCTGGACGCACATGGAGACGATCACGTCGCTCATGAGGAAGGCTGGCTACCGCCGCAGCGTCACCGACGCCATGCTGAAGGCCGTTAAGGTCACGCGCTACCGCAGCTCCATCCACAAGCTCACGTACCAGCAGTACCTCTCCGTCAAACAAGAGATACTGCTGAGCAGTGCGTGAGCCCGTCGCTCGCCTCGCTTACTGCACGTTGCATTGGCGTGTTCTACATGTTCTCGATGTACGCGGGTGCATACGCTGCATACATTAGTATTTGCTGAGGGTTCGGAAGTATTTGCATCCTGAGCATCATTCAAGTTTGTATTGACTGCTCGTTGTGGTGTGTTCATCCATCATCTCCGTCTCTGGATGGCTATTTTTTCTGCTTCGTCTAAAGGCATTGGTCGTGTATGGTGCGTCTGGCCGTTCCGTTTGCATGTTGGCCTCGGGAAAAGTGTGTCCTCACTTGCCATGGGTTAGGAAGGAAGGAGCACATTTGTTGACAGATCTTTTTGCCTCCTTCGCAGCGTCTAACTGCCAGCCTCGGCGTTTCGCTGGGCTAGGCGCTCCCGATAGTCGTCGTGGACCTGCTTGATGAGACTCTCTCCGCCGACAAGTGGGTCGTAGTTGGAGTCATCGTCGCTGCCAGTATAGTTGGTATCTTCGCCTCCATGCTGGTCAATGAGGTACGCGTCTTCTTCCAGTTCGATTCCATGCAGCCCTGCCTTCCCTGAGGCTTCCGCGTCATCACTCTTCTCACGGCGAGCAGGAGTGGTTGCGTGTTGGCGCTTGCTCTTGGCAGAGGCCGTGTACTGACCCGCAAGACGCGAGTACACATCACCCTGCGGGGCTGGAGGGGGCATCGTACCAAAACCATCGTTGCTGGGGGCCGCCAGCTCATTGTCATCGCTGCTGTAGTCACGCGGACGGTCAGTCGTGACATAGGACATCGGCTGCCGAAGGCCGGAAGAACTGACGTACTGCTCAGACTCGTTCTCTTTCTTCATGTTGGCGAGCACCTCCAAAACCGAGTTGCTCTTGATCGAAGGTGGGTTCTTGAAGCCTGCCGGGGTGCCAACAAACTGCTCCGTTGGAGCATTTGAAGACCGCGACAACTTGAGCTGTCCCTTGTCCTTTAATCGCCTCGTACGGTTACGCTCCGAGCGGCTTTGCAGAATCTCACGCTTGGAAACACTCTCTCGCACTCGATTCTTGTGAATGCCGGTAAAGTTCGTTGGGTTGGATAGGCGAGAAAAGATCGATTTTGACGTCGAGGATGAATCATCGCTCCCCACGTGCGGCGAGTCCTCCTTAGTCGCGTCATCTGGTACATCGTCGTCATCGTCGCGACCACCTCGAAGTGCACTCCGACCTTGCATCGACGCGAACTCGGGGTTGCTGCCCACATTCTCCAACTCCATTCTAAACCGGCGTCGATCTTGCCTTGAACGGGAAGTTTGGCCATTGCCCTCTTCATCGCTTCGCATGGGAACGTCTTCACTGCCGTCGTGGCCATCCTCGTGTTCGTCTGTGCCCATATCTTCATCGTCGTCGAGCTCATTCGCCCAGGAAGCCGGCCCCGTTTGCGCCTGGCTCGGTATTGCCGCAAACTTGTTTCCTAAAGACGATGAAATAGGGATTCGCGAGCGGCCTGGTGTCTGGCTGGCCCCCACAGCCACAGCACTTAACTTTCTCAACTTTGTTTCCAAATATCGGACGCGTTCTCTGCTAGCAGCAAGATCCTGCTGCTCCTGCTCAATCCGGTCTTCCATCAATTGCTTTTCTTGATCCCTAGTACGAGAGCTCATCTCCAGTTCATCGCACTTCTTTTTCAGCACCGAATTTCTCTCTTCAGATACAGACAACAAGAGGCGGCTCCGCTCATCGAGCGGCTCCTGTGCAGGCGAAGACCCGTCGGTGCTTGTTCCACCGTTTACCACGCGCTGCAACGATTCTTCGTAGCTCTGCTTCATTTGCATTGTCTTCTCTCGCTCTTGCTCCAGGTGGCGAACAAGCTCCGCCATTTCCACGTGCTTCTTGGCAAGATCCTGCTCCCTTCGCTGGTCTTGCTTTTTCACATCGACCGCCATACTGAACAGCATCTTCAAAAGAGTTCGTGCCTCAGGCAAGGACTGCGTCGTCTCGATCTTCGCAAGTGCGGCGCCGCCATCAACAACTTGAGCGTCGTCGGAGATTTCAGATATTTTCTCTTCCTTATACTCCAGTTGGGCTTGACACGCCTCAATACGCTCTTCCAAGTCGTACAGTAATTGTTCCTCAGCAGGAGTTAACTGTTGCTGTCGTCCGCTGTTACGTCGGCTGAGCGGGGAGCTCTCCATGGGAGAGGTTAAAACATCGCGAATGTTCGTCTGGGATGAGATCGAGTTTGTCACCTCCTTCTCAAGCTTGTCCCGCTGAACATAAAGCGTTTCCATCTCCTTCGCCACAGCTTCTCGTTCCTTCTGCAGCTGCTCCAACTTTTGCTGCTCCTCTGCACGTTTTTTCACCTCTTCGGACAGCCACTTCGCATCGCGATCAGCACGACTCGCAGCAGTATTCTTCTTACGACCATAGGAAGAATTCATTTTCCTCGCCTGGGCAGTCAACTGCTGCTGCTGCTTCAGCCGTTGCTTTGCTGCGTTTACCTCCTCCATCTTTCGCTTAAGCACCCGCTCTTGGGCATCCTTCTGAGACCCCAAGCGCATAATTTGCTGCTTGTCGCGCTGTTGGCTACGCTTGAGACTCATGATCTCACGGCGCCGCTGCTTGGCTTCCTCTTCGTATCGCTTTCTCTCCTCCTGCATTTTCTTGACTAGGTCCACCTTTTGCCGCTTCATGTTGCCGATCTCCGAGTTTAGTACACGTAGCTGCATCTCGTTCTTTTTCTTCTGGGCCATAAAGCGGTTCATATCATTTTGCTTCTTTCGCAGCGCGTGGAGCTCGTCCTCCTTCACCTTCAGGTCTCGCGATAACTTCGCGAGTCGGCCATTTCCACCCGACGTATCCCCTTCAGCAGCAGCCTTCTTCTCGGTCTGCTGAATTTCCTCAACAAGGTGATCGCGGTCCACTTGGGTAGTGCGTACTTCTTCCACCATTTCCGCCATCTTCTGCTCGTAAAAGTTCTTCATCCGATCATAGTTTTCTTGCGCCTGGCGAATATTCTGCACAAGCTGCTCCTTCAATGAAATATCGTGAGCAAGGTCCTGAACCGATTCACCAAGGTGGCGCTGGCGGCGCTGGAATACGCGCATACGATCAGCTTCTTCTTGCGTTTCCTCCTCAACTTCCATGGCGTCTGCCGAACCCTCGCCATCAGCTCCACTTCCTTCACTGTCACCGCCAGCATCATCGCCACTTTCTCCTTCCTTCATCTTGTTCAACAGGGCTGTTTCTCTCTCAATCTCCTTTTCTGCTCTTTCTAACAGCTCGTTACCCATCTTGGTATCGACCTCGACAAGTGACGGTAGAGTAAACGCAGGAGCAGTAGATGGACGAGCTGCGCTACTGCTACTGCTGATGCTACTGCTGCCGCTGCTGATCGACCCAGGGAAGTTCATCATGGCGTTGTCACGCTCACGCTCAGTTGTACGAAGCTTGTCTTGTAGCTCACAAATGGTTCGCAACTGATCTTTCAGAACATTGGATTTCGATTCTCGTTGTTCCGGCGATACAGAACTTCCGTCCGCGCTTTCTTCGACGCACAGTCTTAGGTAGTCGCGTTCTGCTTGTGCTGCGATCATCTCTTCCTTCAAGTGATCAAGTTGAGTTTTACCACGCTTCAGTTCACCAGTTAATCGAGCCACCTCGTTTTCAGCGTTCTCAGCACGCGTTCGGAGGTTTCCGAATGAGTCAAAGTCGCTCGACATGCCGATGACGTCCGTCCCCACGGTTGCCATTTTAAGTTCGCTTTCCGAAAGCCCCGGGTTGCGCAGTCGGTGTACTTCCATCTGAAGCATTTCCACCTGGCGACGCAGTTCCATAGTCATTGCTGACGCCTCGTCACGGTTGACCACGGGCTTGTTCTGGATGTTCCTGGCTCGGTTCGCATACTTGAGTGCATTAAGCGTCTCTTCGAAATTGACGTCAGCAGGGCTCACACACGTCAGCATGAGGGTCCGACTGTTGCCACCCAGCGAGTCTTGAAGCATTCGTGTCAACTTGGAGTCACGGTACGGAACGTGGACCTTGCCTCGCTTCTTATCGTCTCCCAACGCGCTGATAACATTGCCCAGTGCAAGAAGGCCCTTGTTAATGTCGATACCTTCCTTCAGGCGCTTGCCCTCTGCTTGCGTTCTTTTTTGACGTTCCGAGCCCGCCAGATCCACGAAGTTGAAGTACGAATTCCTGGTTTCGTAGTCCCCTTCCTCCATCGGCTTGCCGTCAGCAGGAGAGCCCCCAATCGGAACGTGCTGCACCATCGTAACCGTGAAAATGGCATGGGAGCGACTGGAATGCGCGTTCATGAGCGTGCTGCCCGTCGTGCGACAGAGCGTGCCTCTCTCCAGCAGCCGCATGCACTCGTCCGAGCCCACGACCTCCACTTCGGAGGCCCCCGTGACCTGCACTTCTCCGTTCTCCGCCTCCCGGAGACTGACCTTGCTCTCCCCCGTCGAGTCCCCGAGCGTGACGAGCAGGTCGTGGATCTCCTCTCCGTAGATCTCCAGGAAGCGGATCTTGAGCTCCGCCTTGTAGTGCGCGTTCTCCCGCGTCTTGGCGTCGATCTGGTCGAACAGGAAGCTGATGACGCGCGGGATGATGCCGAAGTCCTCGGGCGGAATGTGCACCGAGCTGCCGCTGCCCATGGTGTACGTCTTGCCCGAGCCCGTCTGGCCGTAGGCGAAGATGGTCGAGTTGTAGCCGTCGAACGTGGCGCGGATGAGCGGGTCCACGCAGCGCCAGATGTCGCTCTGCTGCGCGTACTTACCGAACACGTAGTCGTACGTGAAGGCGCGGTTCTTGCCCATGACGATCTGGTTCTCCTCCTCCAGCACAGACACGCACTCGTCGCAGCGCTCCACCTTCTCGCGCCCGATGAGCGGCCGGATGCGCACGGCCACGCGCACGGACGCCGCGTCGTCTTCCGCCATGGCTGCGAGACGCGCACACACAGAGAGAGAAAGAGAGAGAGGAGGGGGCGGTCCTCAGTTCAGATTGCAGATTGCAGTGCTGGTAGAATGTTGCACGAATGTTGCTCGAATGGACTTCAACTTTATCCGATGGCAGCACTGAAGCAAAAAGAGAGTTAATAGACTTGGTAGATTAGACTTGGTGTACTTTCATGGTTAGGTGGTTAACTTGTAAGTAGTCGCCCATTACAGTCACAGCTAATTCAACGACGGCAGATCTAGTCGTCGCCATCGCCGAAGAGGCTGTTGAAAATGCCCATGACGCCACCGCCGCTTGATTCCTCGGACTCGCCCGCACCAACGTCGTCGAACCCGCTACCACCAGCCGAGTCATCGCCGCCGCTGCCGCCACCATAAATATCGCCGTCCTTGGAGCCCCAGTCATCCTCGGCGCTTTCGGCTCCGAAATTTTCGCCGCCATTAACGTCGGTTGCTGCACCAGCAGCCTCGTCAGCTGCACCTGCGTTGGCATCTTGGTCACCGCCGCCGCCACCGCCACCGCCCATCATGAACGGGAACATCATGCCGCCGGGCCCACCACGAGGGATTCTAGCTGCCATTTCCCCAACCACACGGTCGAACGGCAAACTCTGCAAGTAAATTTTACCGGGTCCAGTGAGCGTCGTCACAAACAAGCCCTCGCCGCCAAACAGAACATTCTTCGCCCCCTTCATCATGGTGATATCGTAGTGCACGCTGGGCTCAAAGGCAACGAGACAGCCACTCGAAATGCGCAGCAACTCGCCAGGCTGCAGTTCGCGCTCGATCAGCGTTCCGGAGGCACGGACAAGCACATCGCCGCTACCCGTTAGTCTCTGCAGAATAAATCCTTCTCCACCGAAAAAGCCGACGCCAAACTTCTTGGCGAATTCCTACAGTGTCACATGCAATCGCACAATACAATATTAGTGAAGTCCTTGCGCCAAAGTAGGATAGGCTAAGCACAACGAACCATTTCGATGTTGACAGTGTCCGAGCCGCACAAGAACGCTCCCTTCTGACAAATGATGGACTCGCCGAGAAAGTCACCGAGGCGGAGGTGAATAATTTTGCTCGGGAAGCTCGTGCCAAGCGCCACTTTACCCTTCTCAGTGCCATGGTACGTAAAGCGCGACACGAAAAAGTTCTCACCAGTCATCATTCTGCATCAGGTTCGCACACAACAACTGTGAGTATTGGTCATGAACACCTTGAGCTCACGTGGACGTTGACTTACCGCTTCATGCCTTCGCCGAGCCCCCCAGCGGTAGTCGTCTCCATCTCCACGCCATCTGTCATGTAGATCATGGCGCCAGTCTCCGCACGCAGGCATTGCTCAGGCTCGAGCTCAATCTACATCCAGAACACGCAAGTCAAGTCAGACTTAAAACTACTTTTCGAGCACGATCAAGACATTGATTTTGTCTTACGTGCACCACTTGCGAGTCATGGCCCTCGATGGACATGGCCGTGTCGAAGTTGATGGGGACGAAGACCTCGTTCCCTGTACTCTCGTGGTGCGGCACCGTGGCCGCCTTGGCCTCCTCGCTCTTCTCCTTAGCCTCAGGCTCCCTGGGCTTCACAGCAGCCACTTCCTGCGGGGCCACACCGGGAAGTTGACGAACAGTCTTGCGCAGGTCCTTGTTGTAGTACACGACGTCTCCTGCAGCAGCAGAAGCAAAGCAAGAGCTGTCAGTGCCAGCGTCATTTCACTATCCGACACAGATGGAAGCCTGCTGCACGCACCGTTCCTGCGCGTGATGGTCTCCCATCCGTCCGGCAGCGCGGACGAGAACACTCTGGCCTGGTGCAAACACGCGGAGCGGGCGGCGGTCGCCGTCTTTGGCACGAATCGCAGCACGGCGCGGCGCAGCATCAGGGTCGGTGGTCAATGTCGAATCGTCAATTGGAAATCCTGAGAATGCATGCGGCGGATTCGGCTCTCAATAGTGGCCCGTATTTTGTTGTGTGGCGCACACCGAGTTCCTCCTGCGAGCTGCTTGCAACACGCGTAACGTGGCGGCGCTGCAACGTACATCCCATGGACGCGGAGTGGAGCGGGGTATTAATATCTGTTCGCTGGGCGACGCCAGACTTAGCTATGCGGGACGCGCTATAATTTTGGCCAGCGCAGGCTGCGACTGTGCGGTTTCCACCATAGCACTCGCACCGCAGCCAGCAGCACGGGGCAACGCCATCTCAGACGTCCGCCTCAAGCGATAACTTTAGGCGCCGACCCTGTCGTCTTCCCCGTCTTGGGAAGCGGCGGCGTCCGTTACGCGCGCTTTTTCAAACGCGAAACCGCCTTCCACGTTTGGCTCGGTAGTTTACGGCTTCCGAGGCCGAAAATTACGCTTTGCTTACCTGAAATTCGCAGTAGGATAAAAATAAACGCACGCTGTCGGGCGAGCGGCCAGCAGTTTCACCCCTTCCGATCTTTGAGCCAAAATGCGGCACAACCGCCTACTGCCATCCGTCCCGAAATTCAAACCGGCCAGTGGTTTCAGATTTGATGCCCTTTCCTTGCGCTCTCCCTTGTCAATTGTATGCAAGAAGGAGTGATGGTCATCGCCGTTTTGAAACGGCGCCAAGCCCAAATGTGACGCCAGCAGTAATTTTTCCCGCGCGCCCCGACGCGGCCCCCGCAACGCCCCAACTGCTTCATTCGCCAAAAGTCCGAATTCTCCTCAGAGCCCGCGCCAGCCAGCCAAGAGCCGCCGCAGGAAACCCCGACGTCTACGCGCACGGAAAGCAACAGGTACGACCCCACGCCCGCGTTGCACGGGCCCCCTCCCCCGCCCCCCTCGTGTTCTCCCCGTGTGGGTGCCCCCCCTCCTTCTCCGCCGTCTGCGCGGTCGGGGGAGCCGCACCATACGAAGGGAAAGGGGGGAAGGGGCGTTGCGCGATCTTTTCCTCCTTGCGTTCGCCCTTGCTGACGCCCTCGTTGCCTCACATTCTCCACAGACAACACCATGAGAGAGCTCGTTCACATCCAGGGTGGCCAGTGCGGTAACCAGATCGGCGCCAAGTTCTGGGAGGTCATCTCCGACGAGCACGGCGTGGACCCCACGGGCTCGTACCACGGCGACTCAGACCTGCAGCTGGAGCGCATCAACGTGTACTACAATGAGGCCACGGGCGGTCGCTACGTGCCCCGCGCCATCCTCATGGACCTGGAGCCCGGCACCATGGACTCGGTCCGCGCCGGCCCCTACGGCCAGCTCTTCCGCCCGGACAACTTCGTGTTCGGCCAGACGGGCGCCGGTAACAACTGGGCCAAGGGACACTACACCGAGGGTGCCGAGCTGATTGACTCGGTGCTCGACGTCGTCCGCAAGGAGGCTGAGAGCTGCGACTGCCTGCAGGGTTTCCAGATCACGCACTCGCTGGGTGGCGGTACCGGCTCCGGTATGGGTACGCTTCTTATCTCGAAGATTCGTGAGGAGTACCCCGACCGTATCATGTGCACGTACTCGGTGTGCCCATCGCCCAAGGTGTCGGATACCGTCGTGGAGCCCTACAACGCTACGCTCTCGGTGCACCAGCTGGTTGAGAACGCCGACGAGGTCATGTGCCTTGATAACGAGGCCCTGTACGACATTTGCTTCCGTACGCTGAAGCTCACGACCCCCACCTACGGCGACCTGAACCACCTGGTGTGCGCCGCTATGTCCGGTATCACCACGTGCCTGCGTTTCCCCGGTCAGCTGAACTCGGACCTTCGTAAGCTTGCGGTGAACCTGATCCCGTTCCCGCGTCTTCACTTCTTCATGATTGGTTTCGCCCCGCTGACCTCGCGTGGCTCGCAGCAGTACCGTGCCCTGACGGTGCCCGAGCTGACCCAGCAGCAGTTCGATGCCAAGAACATGATGTGCGCCGCTGACCCTCGCCACGGCCGCTATTTAACTGCCGCGTGTATGTTCCGCGGACGTATGAGCACGAAGGAGGTTGATGAGCAGATGCTGAACGTGCAGAACAAGAACTCGTCGTACTTCGTCGAGTGGATCCCCAACAACATCAAGGCTAGCGTCTGTGACATCCCGCCCAAGGGTCTCAAGATGAGCACCACGTTCATCGGTAACTCGACCGCCATCCAGGAGATGTTCAAGCGCGTGTCCGAACAGTTCACGGCCATGTTCCGTCGTAAGGCTTTCTTGCACTGGTACACCGGTGAGGGTATGGACGAGATGGAGTTCACCGAGGCCGAGTCCAACATGAACGATCTTGTGTCTGAGTACCAGCAGTACCAGGACGCCACCGCAGAGGAGGAGGGCGAGTTCGACGAGGACGAGGAGATGGATGAGATGATGTAGACGTCGTAGTGGTTGCGACCGCCTTGCTGATCGCCTTTGTGCAACTCGTGAGTAGTTTAGCTATCTACACTCAGAGAGGTTAGCGGCTTGGCATCTACAGAACAGAGATCTTATTACCTTGCTTATCTCGCTGCTTTTTGCTACACATAATTCCAATGCAATGCTCATTGCATCCTGGATCTTCTTCAGTCGCAGTCTCTCTTCAACGCGTTGAAGAGTCTAAAAATGGATCCACAGCGCGGCACAACCGTCCTCTGATTGGCCAGTCTATTTCGGTGGTAAAGTTGAAGTGGTCCTTGCCCGCGGCTTGCAGCAATTGTAGCAATTCACCATGCGCCGCTCCTCGCCCGCGGGCCGCGACGGGCCTGGCGCCTTGCCTCCCCGGATGACCCCCGCGGAGATGCGCACGGTGGGCATTCCGCGGGCCTCCTACGCGCCCTTCCGTGAGTCTTTCTTCGTCGACCCGCGCGCCAACACGGCGCTCAAAAAGGGCGGGCGACAACCAGACCGACAAGTGTTTGCTCGCGACTCAAGGCGGATGTGGACGACTCAGGGCCCTAGCATCGACCCGCGCCTGCCTAGGACAGCAGTGAAGCCGGGCACCGCATTCCGGAACGAGTGTCTTGGTGCCGACCAACTCTATAGCTCGAACCGCAACACGTTGGGCTATGACGTCCATCGTACGTCAAAGTAGTTGTGTAGTTTTTGGTATGTCGTCACCTAGTTGATCATTATCGATCTCTACTGGCGTGATGCAGGATCCTTGCGAGGCACTAGCTTGTGCAGTACCACCAAGCGCTTCAACAGTGTACGTCAGCCAGCATGCAAACAGCACCGCAGATTCATGACTAATCCTGGTTCTGTCTTGCAGAAAGCTGCCACTCCAGACTGTGTTGGCCCTGGGTCCTACGACGTAATGAAGAAGCCGAAAGGTCTACTTACAGACCCGCCAGCTCGCCAGCAAGGCGTAAGTGTTTTGTACTTCGTAAGCCGCAATTTCTTACTTTTAAGTCTCATCTTGTCATGGTTTTAGGATTTGCCACCACCTGATCGACTGGCGCAGTGGGGCGGGCGGCCCGACACGCGATCCATGGACAGCGTCGGTGAGTGGAAGCACACATCGGAAATACCGTCCGTCACGAAGTTTTCGTTTCGAAAGGCGCGGGCTTCCACATGGATTGAGCAGGTTGAGCAACGGCAACGGAGGGAGGACCCGCTGGCACGTAAACTGGAAGTCTGCCTGGTTGTTCACCCAGAACAGCGACTGCCTAATTATTTGCAGGGAACCAGCAACCCCGTGCATACTCATGTTGCCGCTGCAACTAATACTATACCAGCACCAAGCTCGGCACCAGGTCGGATTCAACCTTTGGTCGTATCATTGTACCCACAACCAGGCAATGAGAACGCCGCCTAAATTCGACGAGCGTGTGAGGTATTCATCGATCGTTTGTCCTCATGCTACGAAATGACAAGAGTCTTATCTACTGTAGTGCTGGAGGATAGCCTGTTGCTCAGAATTACGTCGCCTACTCAAAGGCACCTCGAGTTTCTTCGAAAGAGGCGACTTGTTGGAAGAGAGGAGGAAGCTTTTCGAAGATAGTCCAGCGCGATCAGCAGCATCAACTCGCCGAATTTCCTTAGATAACGAGGTTTCTTGATGCCTACCACGCCCCCAACAATGCCCCCTCTGTGGATACCAATGTGCATATGTAACGTAACGCTTACCTCGACGCAAAAATGGTCCATTTCATGCAGCGGCGATAGCTGGGTGATTCTTGCTGCTTTTATGAGTCGGTACCCCGCCCACAACGATAAAATGCATTGCCATCGAGTACACGCCCAAACGCTGGTCAGCGGCAAAGTAGATTTGGGTTTAGCATCACGCATCAAGTTTTACGCCTAGCCCACCATATAAGAGTGACTTCTGCTAGTTCGTAAGAGCCTCTGCGTATTGTTTAGACGGCAGCATGTTGGTTAGCAAGTCCTTGCATTTTTGTTTTTCTAGTTGCAGCGTGGCGTTTGTTGGGGTACAGGTCGTACTTCCCGTACTGAAGATAGCAGTGCTTCGCGTCACGCCTCCTCTTCTCGTCAATCCCCCACGCTGTTGCTGACGCCCGCTCGTTCTCCAACTAGGGCTTTGACGGTATTTATCGTTCGTTCTTGCACGTTACGCTGAGCCATACACAGAGCTCTCGATCTTCCGTTGCACTGCACTTCGCCGGCCATCGTCGCCGATATAGCCGATGCCCTTCAGAGTTACGAACAAGCCGCTTCGCGTGATGTATAAAATTTGTGGACAACAGAAGCATTCCGCGACACACACAGTGATACTCACACACTTCCTGCCTCCCTTGTCATTAATCCCTGTCACATGCACGCGGTCAGCAATGATCTATTTGGCAGGCTGCGGCTTGGGTCTCTTGGCGGGGTTGCGTCCCGGAATCTGCACAAACAGCAGCAACGACCAGAACAGATTTAGTTCCCGGCATATCTGCCTTCACGTGCGGCAAAAGGCGGTCGACGCACCAGCACGTCCGGGTTCTTGGGGTCCTTGACCCACGTGACGTTGCTGACGTTGTTGCTCTCCTTGAAGAGCAGCAGGAACTCGCCCACGCGCTCCACCTTGCCGCCCCACAGATAGATGCGGCTGCTCTTGAGCACCACCTGCGCGCCGGTCAGCTGCAAGACGTCGCCCAGCCGCACGTGCAGTGCCGCCGTCTTGGGCAGCACGAGGCTCACGCAGCCCGAGTCGTCGCCCACCAACAGCGTCGCGTTGTTGCTGGCGTTTCCCTCGTCCTTGGCGTTGCACTCCAGCACGATGGCCTTCACGTTCACCTCCTTGCCGCCCAGCGCCGGACTCAGCTCCTTCACGCGCGTCAGCGTTAGCGTCTTCTTGCCGCGGCTCGACACTGCGGCAGGCAACGGGGCATCATTCCCGGACGGCATTTTCAAGTTTCAGCTTAGCGTTGGCGCGAAATGTCAGGTTACAGGAATCCGTTTTTATCCAATAAAACGACGCAAACGGAAATCCGTTTTTATCCAATGAAACGACGCAAACGGCAAACGGCCGCTTGAAGAAGAGCAGTCGAGTATGAAGCGCATCTTCCAGCGGCGGGCGCGCAGCCCCTCGGCGTCTTCTCCGTCCGACAGCCCGACGCACGCGACGGCGTCCGCTGCATCTCCTCGCCGAGCCGCGTCTGCGTCCGCCAAGCCTCGCGCCGTCAAGAACGGGCCCGGATTGGCCGAGACTCGAGCCGCAGTCGGCTCCGAAGCCCTGCACGACAAAGTGGTGACGTTTGCGACGTCTGCGCTGCCGGGGGACCGGCAACAGGCGCTGGACTGTCTTCACGACGTACTGGCGGGCGATGCGCAGGCTTCGCAGCCCAGGAAGCTGCTGAACGAGCGAGACACCAACACTCTTATCAGTGTGAGCGCCCAGCGGCTGCGCGGCTGCTTCAGTCGCGCGCTGGAGTTGTTCAACGCTGGGAGGCTGGACGGCAATGCTAATGCCACGTTCCTATTGGCTACGGAGAGGGAGGAGAGAGGCCACGTGCTGCAGATACTGCAGGTGCTGAGGGCTCTGCTGGTGAGTGGGGACAACGCCCAAGCTCTGCTGCTGGTCGGTGAGCGGGTTCCGTCGACGCTCGTGAAGGTGGTGAAGGCACTCAGCGATACATGGAGTGGGGGGGATGTAAGGGAGTTAGTTGCGGTGGCGCTGGACGTGCTGGCGCTGCTCGTCACGTCACCGGAAGCTGTTCAGGAACTGAGCGAGAGCAGCACGTTGCATCGGATCTTCCACTTGGTGTTTGCGGAGGAAGATCTGCAGCTGGCCGTGTTCAAGGTATCTCCTTGTTAAATTTGAGCAGATGGGGGGGGGGGGCACTTGTGTGACAGCTAACCATTTTTGGGTTTTGTGTGTTTGTGGGGTTNCCCCCCCCCCCCCCCCCCCCCCCCCCCCCCCCCCCCCCCCCCCCCCCCCCCCCCCCCCCCCCCCCCCCCCCCCCCCCCCCCCCCCCCCCCCCCCCCCCCCCCCCCCCCCCCCCCCCCCCCCCCCCACTTGTGTGACAGCTATCCATGTTTTGGTTGTGTGTGTGTGTGTGGTGCATCAGGTAGCGGAAGCTCTGGTTCAGGGTCTACAGCCGAGCAGGTGGAGATCGATGGTGAAGCAATTGTATGAGGAGCGTTGCTTGCTTGACTTGGTCCACCATGCGAATGGAACAGGTGTGCTAGCGAAAGCTTTAGTGGTCACAGCGTTGTCGTTGAGACGAGCAATTACAGCGGGACTCTCTGACTTGCACAAGCAAGTGCACGCAGACCGACAGAGACTTCATATTTCGACTACGTTCGTGCAACTGTTCGAGTCTCGGCAACGCGCAATCTGCGCAGGAGAGATGGCACCATCTTCGCTTGAAGCTCTTCGGCAACATGATCAAGACCTCGCAGATGCTATTGCAGAGCTGTGCTTATCGGGAAGCGAAATCCCTCTTCCCAGGGGCAATGTTTACCAGAACAAGGCCTTTGTGTTGGCCTTTGATTCGGCGACACCTGCTGTCGGACAGTCATTATTTAATCCTGAAGCGTTTGGACTGCTTTCAGATATTCTTGCGTATTTACATCGTGCGACGAAGGTCGAGAAAGAGCAGCACAGCGATAGCCAGGTTTGTGACGAGTTGGCCGGCGACCGTGAGCGGCTCGAGTGCCGTTATCTTCAGAAGCTATGCCAAATAGTCGTCGCGTACAGGTTTGATTATGAATTTGTGAGCGTAAGTACTGACGTAGTGGGTCCTAGCACGAATATTTAGTAGACTGTGTCTTATACATACATTTAACTAACGACTGATGCTAACTTGTTCGTTCTGCATAGAAAACAAACCTGATCGCGCGGGCCATCGAGCAGCTTGATGAGTATTCGGAAATGGCGCAGCATACTATTATGTCGGTGCTATCTGCATTTGCAATCGAAGCGAGGGTTATTCCGTACGCTGAGCTCGTTGCTATCAACGCATTCATTCAGAAGGTCAGTGCCGACAGCGCGATATGAACCTGGCCGTGCGATGTAAATACCATACCAACCATTAACAGTGTCTGTCGTGGCCAGGATACATTTCAGCGGCATTCGATTCACGCGATTCTTTCGTTTACCGTCAATTTGCTTCGGTTCGACGAAGCATACCACGAAGTGCTGCGTTCTGTCGGTCTCTTGAGTACCGTTGTTGCACTCTTTCTCGACCAAACCAATGCAGTTTGCTCAGACGCAGGGTCAACTCAAATCAGGGTGGAGTATCCGTCTAGCACAGTTAGTGCTGACCAATCCAAAGATTCAGCAAATGCCGACGAAAAACTAATTGTCTCATTGATGGCATCGCATTGTCATCAAAGGGCACGGCGACGCATTTCATGTCGTACCGCAACGAGCCGAACAGATTACCTTGTCCTCATCGACATCATGAAGTTATTTGCTGACGGGGTCCGGAGTAACACTGCTGCCATGGATAACCAATATTTCGAGCGCACACTGTGTGGATTACCAATGCTCGAGAGCATTTGCATGCTGATTGGAAACGCTACTTTTCAGCCGGAAGGTATCGCTTTGTGGTTGTCCATCGTCCGGTTATCGATGGTACTGCATCAAGACAGCTCAGTCCTCCGCAACGTAGTCAACAGCCTTTTACAAGCTGTTCGCTATGTAACGCTGGCAGTCTACTTTCCGCAAGATGGTGACGTCACGCTAGCGTTTCCGGGGAGTGTGGCTGTATTGCAGGGAGCCCTCGCGTGCGTTGAGTCCCTATTACGCCCTAAAGCAGCATCTACGACTGCGACGACACAGTATGGAGAACACAGCGCTTATTTCGAGGAAGCACCGATGAGAGATCGAGTTTTAGGTGCTTTGCTGGATTGCGATATTATGCTATCGCTTTTGGGAGTTTTATATGCCGTGGCGAAAAAGTGGGATGGCGCTCCTGAAAGTAGTGAAGATGCTACTGCTTCTTGTTCTGCTATGATGCTATCATTACAGTCCATTTATTCTATCGTCGCAACAAAAGCCCAAGCTGAGCAACAATTCTGCAGGTACGAAAAGCTGCCTATTTCTCGCGAATTAACGATGCTTTGCTGTTGCTGACTTGTAGCACTGCGCTTTTCTAGCTTGATCTCGTTTGGAACCTTTGGTGACTTGATATACAACTTACTCGCGAGGTCTACCACTTCAAAACATGCTTCTGAAGAGACAAAAGGTAGTGATATACCAAGGGCAGCGTCACTCGTCCAGTCTTGTGTGTGGTATTGCATCGGCTTTTCCGTGGATGATTATGACATAATCTGTCTTGGGAAGAGCTTTCCCTCGATAGACATGCAAGTGAAGGAAGAGCGCTACTCTGGCACTTTGCGCTACCCCCAATTATTTGCTGTTGGCATTCAGCTTCTGGCTCTGTGGGCAGAGAACCTCGATAAAAATGTTACGCGTCAGCTGCTGAGCACTTTCCAGCGTATTTCAACGTGGTACGTAAAAAAATCCTGTCTTGGTATTCTCAGGTTTAACCCATAACTGAATCTTAATATTTGTTGCTTTAGCCCTGATAACTCTCACCACTTGGCATCGGCTAATGCGTTGGAGGTCCTAATGAGATCATTTACAGCAGTGACTCGCAGCTCTAAAGATCTGCTCTTACGCAGGAATGGGGATGACAAGCTTTCGCAGGCACTCATTTGGGAAAATAACGTCTTCCACGACATCGCTGCTTCCATAGTAGAGAATGTTGCGCTTGCTAGCGTTTCTCTAGCGGCTGCAGACTACTGGGTTAAGATGCTGCTATGTTTATGTCGTGAGCGGTCACGAGATTTGAGAAAGTCAAGGAAGACGGAGCGTTCATCTCGTTTGCGCTCGATCATACGAACTCCAGTCGACTATCACGCTGGTGCTGGAAATACTGCTGCGTTATTAACGAAGGTACATGCGACACCTGTTCCAACTTTGATGCGGTTGCTCGTAAAAGTGACTTCTGCAACGTATGAGCGCGCGAAGGGTGCTCCCGGTATTGAGTTTGACGTATCAAGAGATGGATATGGGTGTCTTCAAATCCCTGATGTTAATGCTCGGTCTGTTTCTTCGATTGAGCTTGCTACAGCTACGCCATCTCTGTCGGCATTTTCCCATAGTTCGAAGGTGTGGCCACCACCGGATGGATACTCAGTGATGGTTTGGTTTCGAGTGGACTCATTCGAGCGCAAGGATGAGCGCGAAAAACTCTACCGCGAGTGTTTTCTATCCAACACTTGCATTCATTGTCGAGGCAAAATACAGGACGAGTACGTGTTGAAGTGTTCCCATCGAGCATGTCGAGGCTGCATAGAGGCACTTCTTAACAGTGGCGGCGAGTGTGTCGTTTGCAATCCGCCGATGTTCTATCTCTTCAGATTTCGGTCAAGTGATGGAAAGTCGGTCAGTGAAGCGTTCCTGAAGGGAGGAAAGCTGTACATGCGGACGAGCACAAATCGTGCGTCTGTCTACCAGTTTACGCATTCTCCAATCAAGACAAGGCAGTGGTATCACGTCGTCTTCACTCATGCAAGGCAGCGTTTTCAGTCCAGCATGGTTTCTTGCTATTTAAACGGAATTCTGCAGGAGAACGTGAAGATATCGTATCCTTCTGGTATTACAGGGAGTCAACCACTCAGCGGTTTGTTAGGTATACCATCCCAAGCGCGCCGCTGCTCCAATGCGAAATGGATGCTGGGTCCTTTTTATCTGTTGGATCTGCCAGTCGCACCGCCTGTGGTGAATGCAGTATTCGCGGCAGGGCCGTCCTATGACAGGCTATTTTTTGGTGCGAGTGGAAACAACGAGATTGGGGTCACACTTGACCATTTGAGCATTCCAAACATGGTTATGCTCGATTCATATATGTGGGACCCTGTCCGGTCACTAATCGATTCTGTCGATGTTGAGCGTGGTGGTCGTAACAAACTACTTCGTCGGAGCCTATCTCTTGCTTCAGCAGCATCGAGTACGGCTGCAGCCATCGTTCAGGATATCAAGTCAAGTGCCAACGTATTTGCTCGCATTCCTAGTGCGGCACCTTTGATCCACGTCCCAATTCCCTCTGACCGTATAGTGGTGGCATACTCGGCTCGAAATGGAGTTGCAAAAGAGCTATCGATGGTTCCTAGTAGTAAACTGGATGGACGGCCAAGTGGACATCTTATGGGAGGAACCGGTTTGTGTGAAGCTGCGACTGTGGCCGATGCCATGTTCAATATTTGTAGTTCTGGGTGTCAAATCGCGTTCGGGTTGCTTGATGAGGCCTCCACGGAAGAGGAAGTGGAGTTGGCTCTCGAGCTACTATGGCTTTGTATGCAAAGTAACTCTCGTAACTTGGCAGCGATGGAGAACGATCATGGGTATGGCGTTGTTAACTTTTTACTGCATGATAAGGCATCGCTTTTGAGCGCGAAATGCTTGCAGACTCTTTTCCGTATCGTTGGGGTGGACTTTGAACTCGATACACCAGAGCGGCAATCGGAAACAGTGGCACACCTTTCCCGAGATAGTGCTATCCGAAATATGCAAGCGCTCCAGTACTTTATTCTGGACTACTCCCTCTGGCAGAAAGTTCCTGGGACGGATACAGCAAAATTACTTTTCTCGACCCTATACTCATGCTTAGCAGCTGACGATGAGGCGATTCGTGAGCGGAACCGAGCACAGTTGCAGTCGATGAGCTTTATTCGACAGCTGTTGTACGTGCTAATGGACCCGACTGTCACGAACGGTCTTTTGCGAGTGGTTGTGGATGTAATATTAGTCTGCCTGACATGCCCGAGCCGTGATGCAATTGTGGAATCGAACTTTGTCGATGTCACTAGTTTCCTTACCACTACACTGTCCCCACGGTTTGGTCGGTATCGGGGTGAAGTTGTCGATGAAGAAAACGCTGTGAACGAGGTTTTGGATGCAAATGACATCATATGCGACGATGAAAAGTTCGACGCTGATGAAAGGGACCTCGAACAGTTCAAAATGCATACGATAGCAAGTCCTACAGGTCGATTATGTCTTAGCCCACGAGGATCCCAAAGAATTGATGGGAATACTTGGAATATGCGGCATAAGCCAAAGGGTTCAGATGAAAAACCTGAGCCAACAAAATTGGCAAATGCACGGTTGATCTCACACCAATCTAAGATCCAGGAACTTTTGCTGGATGCACTGCTGAAAGCTGCTCAAAAGCTTGACGTCAAGGAAAGCAGAGATTATGGAGAGGATCCTGACAGTCTAAGCTCGGATATGAATTCAACCGGAGCACCAGCAAGCAATTCAGCAGGGGGTGGAACTGCGCGAATGCAATTACCAACTTCTTCTCGCCTGACGGGTTTCCGCAAATATTTGGGGATGCGTTGGATTGAGTATTTCCTGTTCCCCGGTGATGAAACTGAGTTTTCAGTTGGAATTAACCCGTCGACAGTCACTGCAGCACTAAGGTTGCTATGCACCTTACTTGGGAATTCACGGTATGAAACTGTTTTCAAGAAAGAAGGCTACTATCGCTTGCTAGCGCAGGGTTTACCGTGCAACCACACGGTATTCAGAAGTGTCGTTCTGGATCAAGAGGTGGTGCGTTTTTCATTCCAGAAAATGTGGCATGCTCTGTTTGGCGCACTCCTAGGGTCTCCTATTGATGGAGTACCTAGTGAAATACGGCTTGAAATTGAGTACCTCAGCAAGGACTTTGAAGCCAATATCCAGAGAGATCGTGTCGTGAATTCCAGCATGTTGAATGTCATCATGGTTTTGCTTCGCCGTCACTTTAACGATCCTGTCGCTATGGTGAGCACCCTTGGAGACTCGCCAGCACAAGACTTCTCAGTAAGATTAACCTCTGATGATGGTGGGGTAGGACAACAGAAGAACGTGGAGCCTCAATTTGTTGTGCCGTCCTCCTCGACCGAACAAGCCGATGTTTACCAGGCGGAAGTTCTCGACTTTCTTCAGTATATCTTCGAAAATATGCCAAGTATGCACAGTTTGGTTATCTCGGGAAATGAGAAAATGCGACAGGAGTTCATGGAGGAATTGACCCGATTGATATGCGCGGCTGCGAGAGCTTACTTAGTCGAGCATTACCCGCACTCTCAAGGACACGTAGCTAAAGTATTGGAGGACAAACAAATTGTTCTGACTGGGTACAACATTGCAGTAGCTCAAGCGGAGCTGGCAGAGGAAGCAGCAGCGACAGACCCAAGTGGAATTGACCCGTTCTTACATCATTCCGTTGCAGCGGGTGGCCTGCGGCTGTTAATCGCGCTCTTGATGAAACTTCTGCTTGACGCCCCAAATGGCAACGACCTTGTCGAAGAGTATGTCGATGGCACGGCAAATTCAGCCGTTGTCCTTCCTCCTCTGCACAGTGGACTCCTTTTACGTTTCCAAAGCCTTGTCGTGATGGGTCTTCTCGATCATATCCGTGCGAAATTTGACGATGACGAAATTTTGGCGAAGCATAAACATTTCGGTGCAAACGTGCGTGAGTTTGTGAAGTTTGTCGTTGGAAAAATGTACAGCTGGCAGCGTCCGCAGCATGGCGATGGATGTCCAGCAGCGTTTGCTTGCTGCGGGCGATCACATTTCGTTGGCGGTCCCTCTCGTTTATTAGAAATGGTTTTGTTTGTATTGGCAGAGGTAAACCTCGGACTGAGTGGGGCAAATGGGGGTACGTCTTCATCGTTGCCAACACCTTCATCGTTTGGTGGGATGCTCTCTGAGAAACTAAACAAAGGAAAGAAACGGAAACCATTTCGGCAACTTATGGGTCGAATGACCCGCTCTGCAGAATTCGAACATCTTCTGTCCGAGCTGTATACTGCTTTAAATGCTGTCATTTTGCACGTTTTCCATGGCCGGGGTGCTGAGGTTGAAGACGAAGAACTGGAAGCTATGCTACAACAGATCCATATGCACCACGAAGTTGTGTTTGGCTCACAAAGCAACCAGGACAAAACGTTTCTCGGTTGTTTGTGCCGATATTTGCTGCAACTATTGGGTGACTCGAGCGTTCCTCCGCTTCAAGAAGCGGCCGCCCACCTTTGGATCGATCTCATGGTTTTCCAACGGACTTTTGTTGATGAATTACTGACTGTCGAAATTCGGAAAAGTGGGGCGCCGCCGTATTCGGTAAATTTGATGAAGAACGGATTTGACGGGCTCCTGGAATGCGCGGCGATGTCTAACACCCCAGAGGAGGGACAGATTGTGCAGTCGTCGCCGTTTATCAAGTTTTTGAAGTGGCTAGAGCTTGTTGGGCCCCCACTGAAGGAATTAGAGAATAATTTGGATCGCGTCTTTATCAATACTGTCGTGGAGACGAAGGAAAATGTGCATGCCATATGGGCAGCGTATCACAAGAAAGCTGCGCACCGTAAAAGCAAGTACGAAAAGCAGTTTGATGCACGTTACGATTGGTTTGTATCAATGGAGAACGAGTACGTCGAGTCTCTTCTGCGCTCACAACAAAATGAGTTCCGACGCCAGCTGAAGTGGAAACAAGACCGCGTAGACCGACAGAAATTTGTTGCGCGCCAATGGGGACGTCTCCAGCTGGAATTCCGACGAAATGCTCTTGGTGGTGCAAAAGATGAAGGCAACGAGCAAAAGATTGACGACACATCGATCACATCTGGTAATGCCATATTGATGGTGGAGATTGCAAACCAAAGCAGATATGGTTTTAAATTTTCACGATACCGGCATAACTCGTGGCGGTTAGACTTTACCGAAGGTCCGTATCGGATGCGTAAACGATTTTCTCGGATGGCTCAGACTCCGGAATCTCCACGGCATTTTCAAGGCCAGCAGTCGTCCCCTCCGCGTTTATGTGAAGGCAACAATAAGCTGAAAGCGAGGAATTCTACTATAATCCGAAATGGTGATGAGCATGGGTCCGTGCGACTCCATCGGCGTTATTCGGAATCTGATGTCAGCGTACGCAATACAAGATCTCGATACAAGTCTCCTGGTGGGACGGTCGGGCATCTCATTATGCGGCAGCACTCTGATGCAGGAAATACCCCGCCTCCTACCACGAAGAAACCACTTGTAACCAGTGCATCATCTTCTGCAGTGTTGAACTCCAGGGAGAGGCTGCGCAAGGGATCATTTGAAGCCCTGTTTACCAGGTACATGAAGAATGAGAGGCGCCCATCCCAGCGAGAGAGTTTTCGCTTTAGTCGACTATCAGCCCGCCAGGAAAGTGTTACCGAAGGTGATGATAGTGTTGACGAGGAAGAGGAGAGGGCAGATGATACCAGCGGTGTTGAGAGCTCAGCCATTTCTGAAAGCGCTGTCACCTCAGGCAGTACTACTGCAAGTATGATGGAAGAAAGCGTTGACGAGAAACTGCGGCCGCTTTTGATGCCGGGGGACGAGATCACAGATATCCAAGACTGTTTGCGAATTGACGGCATGGATTCCTGTCCTGGCGTATTTTTGCTATGCAACGATCATGTATATATTGTCGACAACTACCAGCGACAGAGCCAACCATTTGTTTCTTCTCAGAACGATATTGGAAGTGAGCAAATCTCGCAAATTCGCGTGACGGAGGTTCCTCAAGGGTCCACAACGTTGCTGGAGCGTCGTCTAAGCTGGCGTCTCCAGGAATCGCCCCACCATTCTCAACCAGTCTCCAGGTCAAGGGACACCCATCAGTGCCGGTTTTGGGCTTACGAGGACATCACAGAGCTTCACAAGCGAAGATATCAACTCCGCCACGTTGCACTGGAGATTTTTGCAAACGACGGTAGAAACTATTTGGTACGTTTGCGGTTTTTGTAGGATGCCTGCTCTTCATAAGACTCACTTTTGTCGCCTGTTTGTGCAGGTTACCCTCGAGACACCGGAACAGCGTGAACTCGTGTTTCATGCACTCTTGAACAAGTGTCCGAATGTGCAGGGAGCAGCCAGTGGTCTCGATGGTGTGTCGGGAGGTGGCGATCTGTATTCACAATTGCGCAAGCTGCTGCGCAACAGTATGACAGAGCGCTGGGTCCAAGGCGATATATCCAATTTCGCCTACCTCATGCATCTCAACACGCTAGCAGGAAGGTCGTACAATGATCTCACGCAATACCCCGTGTTTCCGTGGGTATTGGCCGATTATGATTCGGAGATGTTGGATCTCAGTGACCCAAATGTCTATCGAGATTTAAGCAAGCCCATGGGTGCACTTCAGCGCGAAGAGGAGTTTCGAGCGCGCTATGAAGGCTTGATGGAATCGCTTGGAGCTGCAGACGAGGAGGAGGAGGCAGATCACCCGCTAAGTTCTCGGCCATTCCATTACGGAACGCACTATTCGTCAGCTGCTATAACACTGCTCTACCTGATGCGCCTTGAACCGTTCACATCACACTTTCAGCGTCTTCACGGTGGGAAGTTTGACCACGCAGACAGGTTGTTCACGAGTATTGCCGGTGCTTGGAAGAGCGCTGCCGGTTTTGAAGGTGCTCAAAACGGCACCCAAGACGTGAAAGAACTGATTCCCGAGTTCTTTTATTTGCCAGAGCTCCTAGAAAATGTGAACAAACGCGATTTTGGTACAAGCCAGACAGGAGTCGTCGTAGGAGATGTGGAGCTCCCGCCTTGGGCCAATGGGTCACCTACCGAGTTTGTGCGGTTAAATCGTGCAGCACTCGAGAGTCCGTTCGTCTCGGCGAATTTACATCATTGGATCGACATGATATTTGGATTCAAGCAGCAAGGCCAAGCAGCCGTGGAGGCCTGCAACGTCTTTTACCACCTCACGTACGAAGGATCAGTGGACTTGGACGCTATCACGGACGCATCAAACAAGCGTGCCATACTGGACCAAATCACAGAGTTCGGACAGACTCCTTCACAGCTATTCCGGACTCCACATCCAGTCCGCGCAGCCTCTGCCTCTGCGGGCAGCACCATTTCAACGAATAGTTCGTTCTTTGGGGGTTCGCTGGGGCCTTTAGGGGTCAACAGTGCTGACAACGGCAGAAGTCATGGGAATAGCAGTAGAGTGGCTACTTCTCCCGTGACTGCTCGTGGCGCACTTGCGAGTTCCTTTCTGGAAGGAGGAGAAATTATCACGCGGATGCAAACTATGCTGTCTAGTGGTCCGGTACTTAGCGGTACGTTCGTAGGCACGACGGAAGCAACACCCTCCCCTGTTCTCGAGAACTCGGCGCTGCTACAACAGGATCCGCGACGACAGGTCCCTGTGAATCCACTGCTTGCTTTCTACCGTCGTGGGCAGCCTAGCTCGGCATCTAGTAGCAGTACCAGCATTCACCACATTGCGTGGACAAGTGGCGGAGTTGGGCGAGAAGAAAGATTGGTTACTGTTGGCCCGAAGTGTATCTTGATTCCGCCGCGTAACAACGAATATCTTGCGTGGGGCTTTCAAGATCGCTCGGTGAAGGTTGTCTCTACCGGTTTCACAGAGGTCGGTGGCCACGGAAGCGAGTCCAAGGTGATTGCATGCTTGGAGCTGGATGTGGAGATCGACGTGGCAACAATCACCACTGACGGTCGCATCATGATCACAAGTAGCCCAGGTTTGCCAGTGATGCGCATTTGGCGGTTCAACTCGACACGGCGCTCTCTGGCTGCCTCACTTGCTGCAGCCTCCGGGTCTTCCTCGGCGTCGGCAACATCGTCCTCCGCTGCAGCAGTTGCAACATCGTTGGCGGCTGCGTCAGCGTTGAGCGCCCCCCACCGACGTCGTACCTACACGACGATGGGGTCATCCACTACTCGATCGCTCACGTTGATGGGGTCAGTAGCCACCCCAACGCACCAGCAACACATCACAGCGTTGCAAGCGAGTCGGGCTTACAGCGTCCTCGTAAGCGGCTGTGCCGGCGGTGTTGCCGTTCTCTGGGACTTGAACCGCCGCCGATTCATCCGTCAGCTTCCATCGGTTTGTGGTCAAGGCAGTGGCACCAGCGGGCGGGTGCATGGCATCGCGGCAATATGCATCAATGAGGTGACGGGCGACATCGTCGTGGCGGCAGGCTCCACGTTCGGCGTGTACAACATCAACGGAGTCCTCCGCGTGCGCTTGGGCGACAGCGTCGTTGTGTTCCAGGACCCGTCTGCTCTCTCCCCGGTCTCCATCACGTCGCTGGCAGTGAACCGCGGCGAGGCGTGCGAGTGGGGCGCCGAGAAGCACGTCGTGACTGGCCACGCCGACGGCGCGCTCTGCGTCTGGGCGTACTCGCAAGCCGGCGGCCAGGACCAAAGCGAGCGGAACCGCCGCAAAGACGAGTGGGTCATCGAACTCCAAGGACGGCACAGCGTGGCGCCGAGCAGCGCCGTCACCGCCGTCTGCGTCACTCCCGACAAGCGCAAGCTCTTCACCGGCACGCGGGGCGGCCAGCTCTCCGTCTGGACGGCGTCAATCTCCAACGCGTCACCTACTGCGGTGTCTAGATAGACAACTTGCCCACACTTCAACGTACACGGAAACTATCCGCGTGGTCTCCAGTAGATTATTTGCTACTCTTAAAATTTATCCTACCACAAGAAAAAGATGTAAAATGCGCAAACAGGGTCAAAAGTGGCGTCAAAAGTGTGCCATCCCCCAAAATGCTGCGCCGCTCCACCATCGCGCGCGCGGGCGCCGCCGTGCGCCGCCTGTCCACGCAGCCGCCGCCCAACTACCGGCGCATGATCCTCGAGTCGCGCGTGTACGACGTGGCGGAGCAGACGCCGCTGCAGGAGGCGCCGGCGCTGTCGCACGCGCTGCAGAACCGCGTGCTGCTCAAGCGCGAGGACCTGCAGCCCGTCTTCAGCTTCAAGATCCGCGGCGCCTACAACAAGATGGCCAGCCTGTCGGCCGCGGAGAAGGCGGCCGGCTGCGTGTGCTGCTCGGCCGGCAACCACGCGCAGGGCGTGGCGCTCTCGGCGCGCCAGCTCGGCGTGCGGGCCAAGGTTGTCATGCCGCTGGCCACGCCCGACATCAAGGTGAACGCCGTGCGCCACCACGGCGGGGACTTCGTGGACATCGTGCTCCACGGCAAAAGCTTCGACGACGCCGCGGCGGAGGCCCGCCGACTGGTGGAGCAGGAGAAGCTCACCATGATCCTGCCCTTCGACGACCCGCACGTCATCGCCGGACAGGGCACCATCGGCATGGAGATCCTGCAGCAGACGAGCGGCTCGGGGGAGCAGCTGGACGCCATCTTCCTCCCGTCCGGAGGCGGCGGCATGCTCGCCGGTGTCGCGGCCTGGGTCAAGCAGATCCGGCCCAGTGTCAAGATCATCGGAGTGGAGGCGGCTGATGCCGCCGGCATGACGGCCTCGCTCGCAGCTGGCAAAGTCGTCGAGCTGGACCATGTCGGCCTGTTTGCGGACGGCGCAGCGGTCAAGAAGGTCGGGGCCGAGACCTTCCGCGTGTGCGCCCAGTACGTGGACGAGATGGTGACGGTGTCCACGGACGAGATCTGCGCTGCCATCAAGGCCGGCTTCAACGACACGCGCGCGATTCTCGAGCCGGCGGGGGTGCTGTCGATTGCCGGGATGGCGCAGTATGCCAAGACGCGAGGACTCTCTGGCTGCCAGTTCGTCGCGGTGACGTCTGGCGCCAACATCGACTTCGCTCGGCTGCGATTCGTGTCTGAGCGCGCCGACTCGCGCGAGAGGCTGCTGGCTGTGGAGATTGACGAGAACCCGGGTGCCTTCATGCGCCTCAACCGCCGGCTCGACGCGGTGGGTGTTCGCATCACCGAGTTCAGCTACCGCTACGCTGACGCCCAGAAGGCACGCGTGCATCTGTCGTTCCACTCGCCGAGTGCCGAGCACGCAGCTGCTGCTATTCGTGAGCTGCAGGAAGAGGAGTCTCCGTTGGGCTTCGCACGTGGTGGCGCGTACCAGGTGCTGGATCTGTCGGACAACGAGCTGGCCAAGGTGCATACGCGATACCTGGCGGGCGGCCGAGCACGTGGTGACGTACAGAACGAGCGGCTGTACTGCTTCGAGTTCCCGGACCGCCCGCGCGCGCTGGCCACGTTCTTGGAGGCGCTGCAGAGCTCGTGGAACATCAGTCTCTTCCACTACCGTAACCACGGTGCCGATGTCGGTCGGGTACTAGTGGGCTTCCAGGTTCCTGAAGAGGATCACGAGCGCTTCCAGAGTTTCCTGGACCAGTTGGCCTACGTCTTCTACGAGGAAACGGACAACCAGATGTACCAGGAGTTCATGCTCTGAGCGAGAATGTAAAGCGAATGCATAGAGACAAACTTCTTGGTGATTGTGTAGTGTCTTTTACCGGTTGATTCGGCTGGCTACAGCAACAGACCACCTCAGCGCAGGAGAACGACGATAAATGGCCAACACGAAGCTATACGCAGCGATCGATAAAAACTGATGCGACGTAGCGAAGCTAACTAAGCTGTAAGTTCGCTGGACTATGACTACCTGTAGCCGACTACTTAGTACTGTAGATGCAGGAGATGCGAGAACGCAGCCACTGCACCAGCAAACGGGAGACAAATGTTCCGCAACCCCCACTCTCTAATCCGAATCCGAGTCGGAGTCGTCCAGGAGGCCAAACACGTTGGCCGTCTTCGCCGGCGCCGGTGCGGAGATCTTCGTCGTGGGAGGCTCCGTGCGCTTCGGACGGGGCTCCGACTTGCGTGCCGGGGCGTTCTCCTTCACGGGGGCTCCACGGCCACCCTCAGCAGTGCGGCGGTCGCCACGTCCGCGTCCACGACCGCCACGGAAGCCGTCATCGTGGCTTCCCTTGCGAGTCGGCACTGAGGCCTCCGCTTTCGTCTTCGGCTTAGTCTCCTTCTCCTCCTTAGCCTTCGCCTTAGCCTCCTTGTCTGCCTTGGCCTTGGCCTCCTTGTCCACCTTGGCCTTGGCCTTGGCCTCCTTGTCCGCCTTGGCCTTGGCCTTGCGCTCCAGATTCAGAGCCTTCTTACGTTCCAGGTAAGCGGCCTCATCGCGGGGCTTCGCCTCGCCGAAGATGCTGGGCTTGTGCGCATCCGAGTCCTTCTTCTCGGAGGAAGAGGTGCGCGGCAGTAGCGTCAGACGCTGGCGCTCGCGCGGGGTGTCGTTTCTCTCACTGCAACCCGGGAGGGAGTCATCGGTCAGTACACAGCCATCCAGCAGGGTTTTTCACACGCGTCAAGCGCAGCAAAAGACTCACCGGCGGTCGTTCGACGGGCGGTCGTTGCGCTTGTCGAACCAGCCGTTGTCACGCGGCTTGCGCTCACGTTCGCGGTCCAGCGCCACGTCCAGCTTGACCTGGCGGCCGTCCAGGTTGCGGCCGTCGAGCTGCAGCGCCTGCACGAGCTGCTCCTTCTCGTGGAACTCCACGTAGGCGAAGCCCTTGGGGCGGTTCTCGAAGTCGCGCGGGAAGCGGATGTCCTTGACGCCCTGCGGGCCGATGAACTCCGCCAGCTCGTCCTCCGACAGGCGGAACGGCAGGTTGCCCACGAAAAGCTGCCAGCACGACACAACGGCCGTCAGTTCGCCGCCAGCTCACCGCCAACGCTTCAACTAACCAGGACGCCTCACCTTCCACGGCCCGACGTCCGGCACCGCGTTCTTGGGGCGCTCCTCGCGCGGCTCGCGACGACGCTCCTCGTAGCTCCCGCGCCGGTCTCCGTAGCCGCCGCGGCGGTCGTCGTGGCGGTCGTCGTGGCGGTCTCCGTAGCCGCCCCGACGCGGCTCTGAGCCAATTGGAAAGAGAGCAAGTCAAACCTCCGGTGGTGGTGACGCAATCATCGAGCAGCGCTCGAGCCGAGACGTTTGTTACCGTCGCGCTGCTGCTCGTGGTGCTGGATCTCCTCCTCCTCGATGGGCTGCGGCGCCTCCGCCCTGCGCACGAGAAGCTCGAGTTAGTTAGTGACAAGCGTCAAGGGGACGACGGGTGGAGGGCGGTGGAGCGACGTACGGCGCGACCTTGGGGGCCACGGGCAGCGGCTGGAAGTCCACGTCGTCGTCGTCGGCCCAGGAGCTGGTGCCGCCGCGCGCGAAGCCCAAATTCTGCGCCATGCTGCTGCTCGGTGCTCTTGCTTGTCTTTGCTGGTTGGTTTGTTCCCTCCGGGCGATGATACAGCGTTATATCAAAGCAGAACGGAGGTCGTGATAACCGTTAGTGAACAGGAACAAGGAGTAGTGAAGGATTTTAACCGTGACACCCCTTCCCGCAAACAATCATTCAAACGTTCTTCATTATTTTTACTGGTGTCTTGCGCGTACGGAGGTGAAGATATTGTAAGTGAAGATCCAAGAAGTTCCATCGTCCCCCTGTGTCATAGGGCTGTCTAGGTTTCTTGAAATAGGTTAATGGAAAACTCCAATGTCTTCGCACGAATTTGACCCCACTTGTCGACAGACGCTCTAACAGATCTAGGTCGACGCATTTGCGCTATCATAGTCACAACGCCGAGCACCACTCCTTCATGACCAGTTAAAGAATAAGATTCCAAGCGTGTCCAGAACAAGCTATTATAATTTGCACAACCATGACTCGTGCCTGTGGACATTTGGAGCGATGCAAACAGCCCACGAACCCGTTTCAAACTTTTACTAAAAGTTACAGGAAGCGATGGCTTTCGTTAACTGAAATATGGATGCTCCGATTTCGGTTCCTAACGGTTCGCAGCGCCCACCACCAATCACGAGCGGCCAATCACATCCTGGAACGGCGCTGAGCTTGACCGCCACAGCATAACCAGTCGACGTCAGGTAGCAGGGCAAGGCAGCAGCAATGGCAGGCGGCGGCAAGACCATCAAGAACACGGCGGGCAAGCAGGCCCTGCGCGCCAACCGGAAGGTGTCCAAGCAGGTGGCCAAGCAGAGCCGCAAGGTGACGAGCGTGGCCAAGCCCAAGCGCCTCAAGGCCCATGTGCAGCGCGCCATCAAGGCCAAGGAGCCCAAGCTCGTGGAGAACACCAAGAACCTGCTGGTGCTGCGCGGCAACAAGACGAGCGAGGAGGTGAACGAGCTGCTGCGCGACCTGCGCATGATCAAGGCGCCGTTCGCCAAGTTCATGGGCAAGAAGAACGACATCCACGTGTTCGACGACGAGAACAAGGTGGAGTTCCTCACGCAGAAGAACGACGCCAGCCTCTTCCTCATCGGCAGCAGCACCAAGAAGCGCCCGAGCAACCTCGTGTTCGGCCGCACGTTCGACGGCCACATCCTGGACGTCATGGAACTGGGCTTCTCCAACTTCAAGGCCATCAGCGCCTTCAAGTGCAAGAGCAAGAAGGCGCCCGGGTCCAAGCCCAGCTTCGTGTTCACCGGAGACCAGTGGGAGAGCGTCGAGGCCTTCATGAAGCTTAAGAGCATCCTGCTGGACACGTTCCGCGGCACCATCGTGCGCAGCGTCAACGTCAAGGGCCTGGACCACGCCATCGTGTGCACGGCCTGGAAGGAGAAGGTCTTCTTCCGCTCGTACTCGATTGACTTCAAGAAGGGCGACGAGTCGCACCCGCGCGTGGAGCTGGACGAGATGGGCCCGCGCTTCGACATGGAGTTCCGCCGCACCAAGTTCGCCTCGGCTGACTTGATGAAGGTCGCCACCAAGAAGCCCAAGGGTCTGGCCCCCAAGAAGATTAAGAACATCTCTCGCGACGAGCTCACGGGCGACAAGCTGGGCCGTATTCACATGGACCACCAGGACGTCTACTCGATGCAGAGCCGCCGGGTAAAGGCGCTGCGCAAAACGCCCGCCGACCTCAAGAAAGGTAACGCCGAGGACGCCGGAGACGACGAGGCCGACATTGAGATGGAAGACTAATGTATAGATCATGACTAGCTTTTAGACGAACAAGGCATTTGCTTTTTTTTTTACAAACAGCGCACAAATGCGGAACTTGTTCATGTTTACAGTGGTTTTGTTTGCATGCAAGCCGGGAAGCTGCTTCCAACGAACGCCCGTGCGGTCCTTCCCTGACTTACTTCATCGTTGTCGGACCGTCTTGGCCGTTCCTAGCCTCTCTACTGCAGTAACTTGGTCAGGTGGTCGAAGTCCGTAACAAAAAGATCAGCTCCCTCCTTCACGACGTCACGAGTGACAATGCCTCCGAAGCCGACGAACAGATCGGCAGGCGGGCGGGCCTGGAGGTCCGTCACACCATCGCCGACCATGGCGATTTTCTCGAAGCCGTGAATCCGCTTGATGCTGGAAATTCGCAATGCAAAAAAGTCAGCAAAGTCCCCGAGTTTGCAGTAGTTTAGCCAGCAACGTACACGTCGATGGCCTTGGCCTTGCCGCCGTCACGCGACGTGAGCTCTGCGTCATCGAAGTCGCTGTAGTTTCCGTCGTCGTCGAAGAAAATGGTGTTGGCGTAAATGCTGGACAGAGGGATGCCCACCTCCTCGGCGACAGGCTCAATCATGAGACGGAAGCCACCCGACACGAGAAACACAGCGATGCCCTTGTCCTGCAGCGTCGCCATGAGCTTCTTGATGCCTGTAGTCGATCCACAAAAGTTAACAACAACTTGTGAGCATGGATGATGTGCCAATCCCATGACATATCCAGCGCAACATACCCGGCGTGAACTTGGGCGGGTGCTGCTTCAGGCACTCTTGGATGTCCTGCCTCGATGGCTTGATGATGTCCAACCGGGCCGCAAGCGCATCTTCGAACTTGACGTTTCCGTTCATGGCCCTGCCCCCAAAATAAAAATTAAGTCCTCGGCCACTTCAACATCCCCCTTCACCTGCAGCGACTTACTTGGTGGTCCACTCCCTGACAGCCTGGCCAGCACCGCAGTGCTCAGCGAGCACGTCGATGCCCTCGTCCTCGCACACGGTGCTGTCGACGTCAAAGCACACTGCGCCGACGGAGCGCCAGATGTCGCTCACGGTCTCGGGCTGCGACGAGGACGTGAAGCGCTCCAGCACGGAGAGCGCGCGCGCGTGGTGCTGTGATACACCGCGAGGATGACGATTGCATGCAGTTAGTTCGATCGCTCATTGTCAAGTGCACAGCGCGGTTGGCCTCAGCCGCCCCTGCACCTCTCCCGTTTTTTTCTTCTTCCTCCTATTGGGGACCGAGCAGAGCGAGCAAGGAGCGATGTATACGTTGCGTTTGCGCGTACCGGGGCGGCCACGGAGCGGGTGAGCTTGGTCAAGCGGTACGCGAGCATCGCGATCGGGGAGGTCGAAGTTGTGTGGGGGTGATTGGCGATTGCGGTGCTTCAGCGACTGGGAGCTAGCGGCACCGGCCGACTGTGCGACAGATTGTACTATATGTGAATTGGTGTGTTGCTACAGCACCGATATCCGGTGGCTTTAGGCAGAGCTGGCTGGGATGGCTACATTCGCATGAGCAAGTTGCCTTTTTTGGGGGAAAGCGAGAGCAAAGCGAGAGGCGCCGCGCTCGCTCGCTCAGCCGGCGGAGTGTCGCACAGCAGCTGCACTGGACACAGACTGACCCCCCGAGGAACGCCGAGGAATCGTCGGTCGTCGCCGAGAGCTCATCGAAACGGCCTCGAGGCGACATGGGGCTTCTTGGTGGTGCATCATGCACTAAACAGAACTTAGTTCGTTTTGGTGGAAATGTGGCGTTTAATTTATTTCTGCAATGTGCATCATAGTTCTACAACAAACGCCTTCTTGCTCCAACATACCCCAGTGACTACCCCCACTAGTGGCGGGAGGCGGTCTGCTGCTCCTCCCACTCGGCGATGTTCTTCTCGATGCCGTTCACGAGCTGGTTCACGTCCAGCCAGGGGATGTTGTTGAGCGTCACGACGGCCGGGAGCGCCATCTTCTTGAGGAAGCACACCTGGCTGCACAGGAACCCCTCGAACGTCCACTGCTCGCGGAAGCAGAACGACGGGCTCGCTCCCCGCTGCTCGCGCGCGTCCAGCTCACCCTGCTTGTAGTGCTCGTCGTTGAGGCGGAACACCCACTTCTGGTGGTTCGTGAACGGCTTCATCGTCTGACTGATGTCGCTCACGTGCATGGCGATGCGCAGCGCACGCACCTGCAGGCTCTGCGGTAGCACCGCGTCCTCCTTCTCGAGCAACTTCCACTCCTCGGCCGTCGTGGCGTTGATCTCAGCGAGCAGCTCGGGTTGATAAATAAGAGCTGTCGCCGAGATCGTTTCACGGACGACCTCGAGCACCTGCTGCTGGTGGGCCGGACACATCTTGGACAGGATGTCGAACTTGGGGTCCACGACCGCCTGCAAGGCCAGGTCCGTGTGCTTGGCCTCCATCGGCGCCTTAGTGGGGTACTTCTGCGCGATGGGGTGGCTGGTCTTGATCAGAAAGTCGTTCGTCAAGCCAACGTGCTCCACATCGTGCATCACCGCCGCCAGCAGTGCGCCGACCTGGTTGTGCTGAGAGATCTTCTCGCCGAGGCTCGTGTTCCACAGCATCATGAAGAGCGTGTGCATCACGTCCGCGGCGTGGGTGGCGTTATGAAACGGCATGTTGCCGTCGTAACGTTCCTGAATATGCCTTAAGAAGCTGGGCAGAACACTCAGATCCACGAATTCCTCTCCACAGTCGATGCTCTCGAAGATGAGCATGCCAACGAACACAACGACGTTGCCCGGCATGAACTGCTCCAGAGCGATCACGTCCAGCTCCGGCGTGCCGAATGACGCCTTGATGATATCTACAACCTCTTCAATGTACTCGTCCGGCACCTCGCAGCGAATGCAGATCTGGCGAATTTCAGCTTCACAGAAGATCTCGCTCGGATGGCCACGTTTCCTGGATGTCGGGGTCGCGGCCATCACCTCGTTCAAATCACCAAAGCTCAAGCACTCCTCCTCGTTAATGTCGTCCCAAGAGAGCGTCGTCTGGTGCTCTCCGCTGCTATGCCTGGATACAATGACATTGAGCTTGGTGCGCAAGGCGGCGGGAGTCGGCACCGACCGCCGGTAGTACGCCTGCGTGAGGCGCGCACGGTCGAAGGCCATGCTGCGGCGGCGAATGCCGGCCGAGACCGACTTTAAATAGGATGCCAGGGTCTTAATCTTGGCCTCGATGGCGACCGAAGTCGGGAACCTGCTGCTGCTCGCCATAGACGACGACGACGTCGCCTGCTTCTCGTACACGTAGGTGCTTCCGCCCACGGGGCTCGCGCGCACGTCCGCGGCCGTCTTGGTCACCGGGACGTGCATCTCGCCGCCAAGCTTGAGCTCGAACTTGCAGCTTTCCATGTCGTCGTCCACCGCCGTGGGGTCCTCGGGGCGCGACTCGAACACGTAGCACGGGCTGCCGCTGCTGGAGGCGGTCGACGCTAGCGACGAGGAAGAGGAAGAGGGGGGCGCTGCGGGCGTCGATGCCGAGGACGAGACGGCTGCCACGACCGCCTGGGGGTTGCGGGCCAAGAGGTGGTCCATGCGTCGAGTCATGAAGGCTCGGGGCTGTGACAGTGCGTGTGCTGCTGCTGTGCTCGCTGTCGCTGCGCGCTGGAGACTCCGATGGACGGGGGCAAATCCGACCTGCACCCGCTGCGTGTGTGTTAACTGCGCTACAACTACCGCCGACGAACGCTTCCGTGCACTGATGAAGCTACCCACGCTCCGCTACTGTCCGTCGCCGTTGTACTCGTCCCCAAGCAAGACTCCAAATGCCAGCGAAGCCCATCGGGCCTGGAAACCCGCGCACGGCTCTCCGCGGCATTCTGGGCAGCTTGAAAAGTGTCTCACAGCGGAGCGAGGGGGCGCCGCGCAGGCACCGTTCGTGACAGCTATGGTCGCTGAAAGGAAGGTGTGGCTAACATTATTACGTGTCGTTCTCCCTCACTATACGAACCTATTTTTCCGCCGCGTGTAACGTTTTGGGACAATTGCCCGTGTGGCGTTTTGACTCGACTTGGCTATGGAGTCGTTCCAGCTCAAGTGCAGCAAGTGCATGCGGGACGAGCGGCGTCGGCAATGCCAACGCGGCATGAGGGATAAACTGACGGCGTCGTCACTCCAGCGGCAATGCGTATCGGAGGCGGAGGGAGGCCCGCGGCGTTGGCTTCCTCGCTAATAGCGCGGGTGTCGATGGCCCGGCAGCGACAGTTGAGCACGCCAGTGTCCTTCTGCTTCGCGCTCGCCCCAGAGAGGGGCAGGGGTTTACTGTTTCTTTTTCGCGACGGCATAACTGCAACCTGTGCGGCAACCATCGCGACGAAGCCGCACGCTGCGTGCGGCAGCCCCGTTCCGAGTGCAGGCTGCAAGGAGTCTGGACCAGGTTTTCCACGGCAGAGCGCCGACGCCGCTCCGCTCGCGCGATTGAGTGGCCGCAATTGAACACGTGCGGGTGCCCAGCGGCAGCACTGCCGCTGGCACCTGAGCCATGAGTGAATCCATCCGAGTCGCAGCAGAACCGGTCCGCGACGACGAAAACGTGGCGCAGCGCCGCGGTACGTGCCCGCCGTGATCGCGATGTGCGAGCTGGCTGCACTGCGCTCGGCGCAGAAGCCACCGGAGAAAACACGATCGCAGGCAGCTGAGCTTGTCGGGCGGCCTACAGTGCCAGCTATATGTAGTCGCGCTACCGCTGCCGCTGTCGCACCAGTAAAGCCCCACCGAGCTACGATCGACAAGTGTAGCCACCCGACCCTCCTCAAACCGATATAGGGATGCGCGCGGGCTAGGGCTGTTCGCCTCGACAAGAGTGGAATGATGTGAACCACACCAACCGCAGCGCTGGCATTCAGCGCCGTCGTCATGGGGTCGTATAACGATCATTTTGTGGATCCGGAATTATTAATACTTTATCGATGTGAAGACCCTGTGTCGGCAACTTGTCATCCGTGTGCACGTATTCAGAGTGGGCGATGTCCGCGCGATCGCCTGCCAAGTAGTAGATGACCGGCCGGGATCCAATACTTCAAGTTGCCCATCTCCCTCGTTAACTCTTTATTATGTGTATGTTGTGTGCACGACACAGATATACGTACGACACTTCCCACCTTCAAGCGTCGCCGAGCCAAAGCGACCATGGCGGATCTCCCGGCCAAGACGCGGGCCGCGGCCTCGACGGCAGCAAGCAACCAGGCCGAGATCGACCTGTCCTCGCCACTCTTTAATTCGGCGCGGTATCTGGCCGTCACACACGCGGTAAGCTGTTCACTATGCTGTTTCGTCTCGCGCGAACTAACCCGCATCGCGTTGCACCCAGAACACGAGCTTTCCGGAGCTGCAAACGGCGCTGACGGAGCTGCGCAAGACGACGTCCGACAAGACGGTGCAGCTCAAAGCGCTGGTGAGCGCGCACTTCGACCAGTACTTAAGCTGCCACGAGGCCGTTCGCGCCCTAGCCGCAGATGTCAGCGCTCACCAGCACGAGACAGAGGCACTGGTGGGAGACATGCAACACCTGAGCCGTGTGGCAGAATCCTCGCTGGCCGTGATGTTGCAGGGGGCGAGGGAACAGCGGCGCATTCGCCACACACTGGCAGTGCTAGCGCGTCTGCGACCCATTCTAGAGCTGACGAGCAAAATGAAGTCCAGTCTGCGCATCCAAGACTACGACACGCTGGCGGTAGACTACGCGAGGCTGAAACACCAGAGCGGAAAGATAGCGAACCTTGCCGCACCACTGAAGCGTGTGGTGACTACAGGGCACGAGATCGCAGCTACGGCCAATGCGGAGCTGCTTCGAAAGCTGGAGGATATGTCGGCCTCGGTGGTAAATCAAGTGCGTTGCGGTGATATGTTCGTTATCAATTCCAACTTGAGAAGCTCAATGATGTTTACGTGTGTTTGCTCTCTGTTGTTAGAAGCACGCGATCGACGTCTTAACTGCGCTGGGGCTAGTGGAGAAGCCCATACTCACCTGCCTCAGCAAGCAATTCGAGTACCTGGAGCGCAAGCTGACGGAAATCGACAGCGAAGATGCCAGCCAAACTACCAGCGAGGAGGTCATGAAAGAATGCGTCGCTATCGCGGCCCGTTTTCGCAACGGCTTGTGGGGGTTCATTTGCGAGATGTTCAAGACACCAGCAGGTAGTGTTGCAGCAACCAGTAATGCCATCACGTCCGTCGAGGCCGAACGCGTTCAGCAGCAAGCCTGGAATATCTTGTCCAAATGCATCGGTCTGCTGGAGCGCCATGCGTCACCCCCCTCTGCATTGCGACTCAAGTTACTGACCGAAGCCTTCCGTCAACTTCGTTGCCTCAAGAAATGCCCCAACGCTGCTACACTCAACGATAATATCGACCAGCTCAACGAGACATTCTGCGATACATTCCGAACAACCATTACACTGGGATATCTTGAGCAAGTATGTCAGTCCGCGCAGTCAGGGCTCCTTGCCGAGTATTTTGAACCAGTCGTGACGGTACTCCCATCGTTTTCGAGTGAAATCGCTCTTGGAGCTCCCAGCGCGTCCGCTTTCACTCCTGTGGTGATGTCAACCGATCCGCGAACGAAAGTGCAGCGTGTGATCATTGAGGCCCGACAGGCGTTTGATGTAATCAGGAATGCATCTACGATATCCTCTGAGTCCAAGATTCTACTGCATAGACCGTTGGTTTTCACAACGTGCGCCGCCGACATTCTGCAGTGCTGGAAAAGTATTTGGAAGGACGTTGGACAAGTACTCCTGGATGTGCTGGATATCGCAGACCGCAATAGCGTGGGAACTTCTACCACAGCAACTGCAGATGCTGACGTCGACTTTCACTTCCGAGCGCAGCTTGTTCAAGCTCTGGAGAAGCACCTGCGCGATATGTTGTCCGGGTTTCTTGACAAAGTGGTAACTGAATTTGTTACAGAGATCACTCCACCAATTCCAGTGGAGGCCTCCACTGCTGGCGGGGCCAACGACAACCGAAGTGGTGCACGGGTTTGCATATTACTCGCCATTGTCGCGAACTGCGTCGAGCTGCGCGAGAAATGCCTGCGCATTGTCGACGGGTGGGTGGCACAACTCAAGTATGGCAACATTGACGAGGATGCCTACAATAGTATGCTGGAGCACGGTCGTGCAGCTACCTCCGGTACTCGCGCTCTCTCCATCTTAGTGCAAAACGTGGAGATTAAGTGCATGGACATCTACTCGTCCACGCACGCAGAACCACTGCAGCGAATACTTCGTGCAGGAGCGGCAGAAGAACCATTTCAGCATCACTGTAGCAGCAGCAGTAGTAGCAGCAGCAGACACAGCTCTCGCACTAGCCGTTCTGGCAGCTTGGGGTTCCCGACCCCGGCAGCATTGCAGACTGCAGCATCCAATTCCGTGCCTCCGACCGTTGTGCCCTCGGATCCCCGTCAATACGTTTTTAACGTGCTTCTACAGCTGATCACGCTGCGCAGCGAGGTTGAAATGAGCGTTGGGGAGTACCCTCAATGCTGGGACTACATCCGCAGCGTGACTGACCCACTAACCGCTGCGTTAGCCGAGTTTCTCCAGGCCTCAGTGCGCAGCCTGGAGGCTACCAGCACCTCAAGTTTGGGCGAGTGGAAGCGCTGTCATGTAAGTATTTGATCGGTGTGTGCACTTGGGGCTTCGTGGATCTGCCGTTTTGACTCTCGGTGTTATGTCGATTTGGATTCTGTAGCTGCTCGTCGAAGCGCGCTTCTTCCAGTTGGCACTAAGCGATCTCATGGCGGAGAGCACCAAAACGCAGCTGGAGCATGTGGAAATGCAGCTTGTGCAGGCCAAGAGTGGGGAACAGAACGCGGGCCACGTGACGCTGCTCAACCAGATGAAGCACCAGACCAAGTTGTATCTGCTTGCGCTTCAGCAGTAATCTGCGGAGGTCGCGATGATGAGGAACAGTTTCATGAGCAGATAGGAAGCAACGCGGATCCCCCTTTCCCCATTATTCGCCTGCATAGGTGATCTTGATCCCTGCACGCCGGTCGCCCTTGCGCACCTGCGCCGAAAGTCGGAGACTCCAGCAAAGCATCGGGCACTTCAACCAAGCGCAGAGTGATGGTCGAAGTGGCTTAACGGCCTCTGATTGGTCGGATCAGATAGATTTTCCAGGGAGTTAGGGCTGGGCACCTGAAGAAGCTTTTCCCCCCGCATCACTCGACGTTAGACTTGGGCGGAACAGGATCAAGATGCACGTGTCGAGGAGTATGCTGTTCACCGCGGCGCTGCTGGCGCTAACGACGCCCGCTGCTGTGCACGCGCGCGCCATGGACGTGGATGAGTGGCCGTCCACCGAGGTGCGTCGTGCCTCCAGATCTTAGAGCTCATGGCACCGTGGGGGGGGGGGGGGGGGGGGGGGGGGGGGGGGGGGGGGGGGGGGGGGGGGGGGGGGGGGGGGGGGGGGGGGGGGGGGGGGGGGGGGGGGGGGGGGGGGGGGGGGGGGGGGGGGGGGGGGGGGGGNTCTCGCCAGGCCCCGGGGCCCCCCCCCCCCCCCGTGATCTAACATTCTTCTTGCGATTTCTCCCTGTTTTTTCTGTGCTTAGAGCGATCACACGAAGCTGCAGGTGGTGCTGCCCGAGAAGCTCATGAAGAAGGACGGGTACGCGCACAAGGACGCGCTGTTCGGCTACCCGGCGTACTCGATGGGCTCGCTGCAGACGCAGCTGGTGTACACTAACGAGTCGGGCTGCGAGGAGATCAAGAACACCGACTGGGAGCCGCCCTTCGCGCTCATGCTGAACCGCGGAGAATGCCACTTCGTGGAGAAGGTGCGTCGCGCCCAACACGCCGGCGCGCGCGCCGTGCTCATCGCAGACAACAAGTGTCTGTGTACCGACGTCGAGTGTCTGCGCGCGACGGGCGACGACTTCTGCGAGACCGTGCTGCCGTTCATGGCGGACGACGAGTCGGGTGGAGACATCTCCATCCCTAGCATGCTGATCCGCAAGAGCGACGGCGACGCTATCAAGCGTGAGATCGCGCAGAGCAAGGGGGTCAGCAACGTGATGGTCAAGTTCGACTGGGGCATTCCCTCGCCTGACGGTCGCGTCGAGTGGACGCTGTGGCAGAGCGCTTGGGATGACCAGTCCCTGTCGACGCTGACCAATCTGGAGGCGATGGTCACGGCACTCGGCGACCGCGCCTTCTTCACGCCGCACTTTGTGTCGTACAACGGTACCAAGGTGGGCTGCCACGACGATGGTGACCCGAGCACGTCGGCCTGTGGCAACATGTGTCTGAACAATGGCCGCTACTGTCTGCTGGACCCGTCACCTTTCCACGACCGCTCGACTGGCGCGTCGGGAGCTGATGTGGTGCTGGAGAACCTGCGTCGCAAGTGCATTTGGAAGCTGGAGAGCGAGACGGACCCGGGTGTCGGTCTGAAATGGTGGAAGTATGTGAAGGCCTCTGGAAAAGCTTGCGGACAGGACGAGAACATCTTCCGCGAACGATCTTGCGCTGAGAAAGTTATGAAGGAGCTGAGCATCGACATCAAGGCGGTCGAGAAGTGCATGCAGCCGTACGGTGTCGCGGTGGATGAGGTGAATCCTTTGCTTGAGGAGGAACTCAAGGAGCAGACGGCGCTTCAGCTTCTGCGACTACCGGCGCTTTACGTGGACGGAGTGCACGCTCGCGGACGTGTCGACCCCACCAGCATTTTGGGCATGGTGTGCGCTGGCTACGGTGTCCACAACCCTCCTGAGGTCTGCTCGTGCGCTAGTCAGACGTCGGTGGGCCTCTTGGACTGCGTAAAGGTGGGCAGTCTCTCGAATGCAGCTGCCATCACGGGCAACGGCGGCTACTCCTTCACGTCGCTCGTGGTTGTGCTGCTCGCATTCGTGGGTATTGTGGCTGCTGGTGGCTTTGTCTACTGGCGCCGTACCCAGCGCCACATGCGTGATCAGGTGCGCAGCATTCTGGCCGAGTACATGCCGCTTGAGGACCAAACCATGGATGATGACTATGATTTGGAAGATGAGAAATCTCAAATGCTGCACCCTGCGCAGCGCGCTGCTGCCAAGAGCCCTCGCGGCTATATGCCTTCACGCGGCTTTCTAGAGGAAGACGAGGAGGAGGGCATGTAGACAGGCAATCAGCCAACGGCTGAAGAGAAGGTTTGCCAGGCGTGCTTTGCTTTATATCCTGCATCGATGCCTTCTGCCGGGGAAAATATCAACGGAAGCAAGAGACAGAAGGCAGCAATTAGCGTGGAATGAACACGATGTGTAGTCACGATGATAGCTTTCTCTTCCTTCTTTGATCGCAAGCTTGCCATCTTGGCCAAGGAAATTCCGAAGGAGCGCTTCCACAACTCTTTCCAGTGATGGCAAAGATCACGATTCGTACTTAGATTATAAAGCACAACTCAAAGCGCGATGATTGATCGCCTGCTATCGGCCGTGTACGCCCGCGAGCCGCACCTGAAGGTGGTGGCGGCTGTAACGGGTGGCGGTGTCTCTGTGGCTGATAACCTGTTCCGCCCGGGCAGCTCCTCCACCATGTTGCACTTCGCCGTTCCCTACTCGCGCGCGAGTCTGCAGTCCTTCCTGAACTCGGTGCCCTCGACGTCCTCCAAGCTCAAGTTCTGTTCGGCAGAGACGTCGGAGCGCATGGCGCTGGCTGCATGGAAGCAGGCGAACGAAATCACGCGACAGGAGGCTGAAGAGGACGACGCACAAGCGGCGGCGGCGCTGCCCAGTGCTCTGAAGCGATTCCGGGCGTCTCTGGGTATCGCATGCACGGCCGGACTAGCGACCAACTACCCCAAGAAGGGCCCGCACGAATGCTTCATGTCAGTGTGCCAGGCTCGCTCAGTGTCCAAGGGCAACGCGTTCCTGCGACCGCAGTGCGAAACGTACCACCTCCAGCTGGACAAGACGCTGGGGCGCTCCAGGACGGAGGAAGACCACATCGTGAGTCGCTGGCTCGTGTATCTTCTAGCCAAGGCTGCTGATGTGGATTCGGACACCTGCAGTGCTCTCCATGATGAGTTGATGACTGCGCAGACTGGAAGTGATGCTGTTGTGAAGTTGTCGTTGGATGAAGGAGATGCCAGTGCAAGCGACCCGCTGCACGACATCTGCAGTGGCAAGTCGGAGCAACTGATGAGCGTCGCCTACTTGCCTGATGACTCACAAGATGGCGCTAAAGGTGCTGCTACGACAGTTGCTACACGAGGCTTTGATTTCCGCGGACTGATTCTGCCGGGCTCTTTCAACCCGCTGCACAAGGGTCACGTGGACCTGGTACGCATTGCCCAGAAGCTGCTGAAATCACGGACTGGAGTCGAGCTGCCTGTGGCATTCGAGCTTGCAGTAGCCAACGCGGACAAGGGCGCGATCGAGTCGTCAACCATCTCGACGCGCGTCGCGCAGTTCGCGGGCGGCATCGCTTCGGGGATCGTTGTCTGGCCAGTGCTGGTCACGAACGCCACGCTCTTCGGGCAGAAGGCCGAGCTGCTGCCTGGCTGCGCATTCGTCATTGGCGCCGACACGGCAATTCGCATTGTGGACAAGAAGTACTACGACATGGACGAGCACAAGATGGTGCTGGCGCTGGACCACATCGCGCGCAACGGCTGCTCCTTCGTGGTGGCCGGCAGGTTCGACAACAAGGTGGAGACCCGCTTCATTAGTGCAGACGAGGTGCTGGACAAGTACGTGCCGCCTGTGTTTCGCCACCTCTTCGTGCCGCTGCCCGAGTCCGCGTTCCGCAACGACATCTCTTCAACCGAGATCCGCCGGCAGATGGCTACACAATGAATAACATGGCTACACGGTATATCCATTGGTCAAAATAAAGTGAAGATCGACGTATTTTAGACCACTTAGAAGCCGACGACAGTGGCCGCTTCTCCCCCTCTTTCAGATACGGCAAAGATCACAGCAAGCAGCACCCGAGAAGCACCATGTCGAGACGCTACGACGGCCGCACGACCACCTTCTCCCCGGAAGGTGCGCTATGCTTCTCCTTCCAGGAGTCTTCTTCTCCGTTATCCGTTGCTGGTAGCTGACATATCTGTGTGTGAACGGTGGATATGTTGACTGTGGGTCCGATGACGAGCAGGTCGTCTATTCCAGGTGGAGTACGCCATGGAGGCCATCAACAACGCCGGATCGGCCGTGGGAATTCTCGCCAAGGACGGCATCGTGATTGCAGGTCGGTGATCTGCACACTCAGTCTATTGCACGATCCATGGAGGTTATTGCTGACCAAGTGACGCGATCTTTTGTTCTTGTGTGTTACCGCAGCGGAGAAGAAGACGGTTTCGAAGCTGCTGACGCCCAGCAAGACCAGCGAGAAGACCATCAAGCTGGACGACCACTTGATCTGCGCCGTGGCCGGCCTGACAGCTGACGCCAACATCCTGGTGAACTACGCGCGTCTGTCGGCACAGCGTTACGAGCTGGCGTACCAGGAGAAGGAGCCGTGCGAGCAGCTGGTGCAGACCATTTGCAATTACAAGCAGGCGTACACGCAGTTTGGCGGCCAGCGTCCTTTCGGCGTGTCCTTCCTGTACGCTGGCTGGGACCGCCACCACGGCTTCCAGCTGTACCACAGCGATCCCAGTGGAAACTACGGCGGCTGGAAGGCCACCGCTATCGGTGCCAACAACCGCGCCGCCAAGAGCATGCTCAAGAGCGATTATGAGGAGGGTATGACGGTGGAAGAGGCCCTGGATTTCTCGGTGAAGGTCATGAACAAAACCATGGACTCGACCACCCCAAGCGCAGAGAAGCTCGAGTTCACGACGGTCACGCAAAATGCCGACGGCAAGATCGTGCACCGCCAACTCACTGAGAAGGAGACGGAAGAGCTGCTGAAGAAGGCGTCTGCGGACACGGCCTCCTCGGGCGACATGTAAGCAGCATGTCTCTAAACATGTTCCTGGTGATAAGTGGGGGCATCATGCCGTAGCTTTTGATGTTTAGCAGCAGATAAGTCTTCGACGATAGTGCCATCACCAACTAATGAAAAGAATCAAAAACAAGATGCCATTAGTTTCACCTAAGTACCTCCCGCTACGCCTGTAGATGCTTTGCCCGCTGCATTTGCTGCTGCACCAGAGGCTGTAACTGCGACCTTGTCTATTCCACCTTCAGCCTGACTTCCGATCCGTGAAGCGCAGCTGGAAAGGTCGGTTCCACAAATCATGAACGTCACGATAAGCGCAAGCACAGCCAAAGCAAGCGTGGCGTAGATCCAGTACTTGACGTTCATCCACCAATACGCATTCTTGAGTTTCTTGGCCGATTTCTCGTACTTCATGGCATCCTGCTGCAGCTTGTTCGTCCTCGTGACCAGTAGCTCGATCTTTTCGCCACGCTCCATCAACTGACAGCACCAAAACAACAGCGTTAAGCACCCTTTGAGTACAACCTGCAGCTCACCACGCAGTTGTATCCGAACCTGGTTGACATTCTCAATCATGAGCGTCTTGACTCGCTCCATCTTCTGCCGCACCTGCGACATGGGCGTCTCGATCTTGTAATTATCGTACTTCTTCATGAGCGAGTCCAGCGTCGGGTTGAAGGGCGTCATGGCGTACGCCAATGCTGTCGGTGCCTGTTGCTTGTACTTGGCCAGGAACATGGTCTGCATCTCGGCCAGCATCATGAATGCCACGTTCGCATGGACGCGCTCCTCCGCCATGCACATGTACGTGATTCCGCCGTCGTGCAGGAAGAAGAAGTTGAATTCGTTGTACGGGAACACGCTCTTGGACGCTGGGGCTGCCTCGCTGGGCTCGTGCTGTGCCAGGTGCTTGAGCACGGCGCGTGTGACAGTGGGGAAGTTGCCGCTTTGGTCTGTGTGCTCACACAACACGCTCTGCTGCCGTGCCACCAGCGTGTAGACGATGGACATACTGCTCGGTTTGCTCCACCGCAGACTAACAAGTCGCTTGATGACCTTTCGAGGCGATCCAAACTGTGTCCATCTGCATTTTGGCCAATCGCAGCGTTCCATGCGATTGCTTGCCTTATCTGAGTGAAATCGTGCCCAGCATGAGGAGACCGAGCCTTGACGCGACGCGCCTGCTCGTCTTCGCTGCGCTCTCGATTCTGCTATGGACGCCAGATATTGCAGCCCAAAGTAGCGGCAGTGGATCTGTGGAGGTGCCGTCAGGATTGCAGCAAGGTGCGCCGAGTACGGCGGACGCCGAATCCAACGCCGACGACTGCAGCTCGTTGACCGGCCCATTCTGCGCGCACACGGGCGCCATGGCCTTCTTCGCGTCGTATATGACGCCCATCTCTGTCCTGTACCTGCAGCAAGGGGGTGGCGAGATATCTCGGCGTAGCGCGAAGGTCACCGAGGGCGCGGCTAAGTGGCAGAAGGAAAAATGCTTCTTCCACCACTTCACCAGCAGCTGGATGGACAGCGGCGGCGACGCCAACGACCTCATGAACCAGCAAGTGGCGAGCGTGGATGAATGCGAGCAATTGTGCTGCGAGCACACTGGGTGCCAGTCCTTCACCTTTTGGCGAGGCCGCACGTGCTTCCTGCGCGCCAAGAGTAAGACCCCGCGGCCGAACGATGACTCGTTCTCCGGCATTCGCCTACGCTAACGGCAATGCGAACAACCACGATTTTGGGGGGGGGGGGGGGGGGGGGGGGGGGGGGGGGGGGGGGGGGGGGGGGGGGGGGGGGGGGGGGGGGGGGGGGGGGGGGGGGGGGGGGGGGGGGGGGGGGGGGGGGGGGGGGGGGG